>JAGFPH010004807.1:48750-77203 GCA_018207615.1 Philaenus spumarius | reverse complement strand
AACTAAATAAAGAATAGGCCATCATAAAAATTGTACAGCTTTGATAACAAATTAAAATTATTGTAGCAGAAAATACTTATGAGAAGCGGTGGGAATGGAGCAGGCGTGTCTTCTTCTTACATCTGTGTTTACTGTCTACTTATTGCTTTGTGTAGTGTCAATACTAAAACTAAATAAAGAATAGGCCATCATAAAAATTGTACAGCTTTGATAAGAAATTAAAATTATTGTAGCAGAAAATACTTATGAGAAGCGGTGGGTATGGAGCAGGCATTACCGCTGTGACGTAATGACAGTGCAGTCACGGGAACGCTCTCCGTGGCGGACTGGTCTAGCCCTTGTATTCTACAGCCTTGGAACTAGTAGAGGCGATATGACCCTAGCGGAAACGAATGTTTTAAACCATTATTGAATCTAGTAGGTAGCACAAAATGGAACATTTCACAGATAGTATCTGTTTTAATCACTCACTAATAGATGAATCTGAATATTAAAAAGGGTATCTTGGATCATTTTTATACATGTCATACACAAGCAACTTCTATAGATTTGCCCTGCACTTAAATCAGTGGCTGATATCATAACTTACCAAAGACTTAATATAACTTATCTTAATTCACTAAAGATATGTCCATATAGCAATACTTACATAGCAGGCACAGACTAAAGGATTGTATGCACACATATCACTTTCATCAAGTGATACCATTGTCTTATAGTAGGTCTGGCAATTGTCTTTGTCAATGAGGCTTTCATTCCCTTGTTGGAGGGTACCATAATCTTCCTGGAATTTGTCAAATAAATCAATAATTAGACAGAAGGACCCTTAAAGAAGTAAATACAGTACGGCAAACTGCACTTAGTAATGAAGTTGATAGGGATTACAGATATCAAGGGTTCATAAATTAAGGTAAAGCATTCGGGTTCAGTGGTATTCTAATTAATAATTATCTAATCTTTCAATCACAATTTTACCTGCATATATTATATAAACACATTAAATCAAAGTCCAATTACTAAACCCCAATACAGAGCAAACTGAATATTATTACCTATCCAGAACAGAATGGCTTTACGTTTTATATTTAATTAAAAGAAGTACACCATCGGTTTCGCTCACCCAAAATATCAACTTCCGTGTCTGGGTGTGTGATTCTCCAAAGATGCCGCCTTGTTCAATTCCGTTAACCGTTCCAACCCCCAGTCTATCGACAAGCAGAGCCTCCGGCCTTCACCATACGTGTCTCCCAAAACACTAGCCCCTTTTCTAGGTCAGGGACAGTTTATATAACTTGCCAGGTTACTGAACTGGATGTCCAACTAGGATTCAGCTAATGTCAGCTATTGCTACACTTTTTGATATATTTTACAATAGTTGGCTATCTTCTGTTTTTATAATATTGTCTTGGGACTTAAAAGAGTTATACTAAATTCCTAATGGTTATTTTAAGTTGATAGTACAATATTATCATAGTAATAATTAATTACAATAGCTTTTTAGCAGAAATATTTACAGATTTTTACCTGCGCCTGAACAGAAACATTTCCATAGCCATAGCCAACGAGTACAGCAGTTGTTCCAATTTTTCCTTCCTTGGTTGCCAGTCGTATGGGCTTCACAGATTTACCATATTTGATAGACTTTGACAATTTAAGTAAAGCTACATCGTAACTGTAATAATTGTCAAATTTTTCGTGTGGAATGACCTTTTCTACGGCCATCAATTGCCCCCCTTTTGTCAAGCTGTCGCTGCCTACACGGACTTGCAGCTCTGCAGGATCAGAACTGTTGGCAAAGAATCATGTTAGAGTATACATCTTCTCCCAGTTAATGGTTTTCGAGATATTCGAGGTTAAATCGTTCAAATAGCTGCCATTTTGAAACAACTCAAGGAAATCGGTTAGTTATTTATTCCAAGCACAAAATGGCTGCTGAATAGAATAATATTCTAAGTATTTTAGGGCATGTGCTTATGTAAAAGTGTTTATTTATTTTGACGCAAGAAACCATATCCTGAAGTTTTAGAACGATTTTTGGAAACATTCTTAACAAATAAGTAACTACAAAAACTAGCTTGTATAACAATTAAATTTAACCATAACAGTAAAACGGTCCACGAAAAAATGACCGCGCTATACTAACGGTTAAGGTTAGGTTAACCGTGTAATTTGTTCACCACTTTAAAATTTGAAAAAGGTCAATTTTGTTTCAAAATCAAATTATTTGATAGGAATTGAAATTTTTTGACCTTTTGTTCAACTTTCTAGGCCAAGCTAGCTGAACTTCCTTTAGGACCTTTAAAAACATTAGATAATCAACAAAAAAGCATTCATGTTTTTTCCATGATTTCCCGCTAAATCTGTCAGATCCAATAACTATGTCACCATTTGGAATAGAGGGCTCAGCAATTGCTTTAAAACACATCTCCTTTCAATGGAGTTGTTTTCTGATGAAGAACAAATATCGGTCGTCATGACAAAAAGCAAGATATTGTGTGTTTCCTGCCTAAGTTAGATTGGTACATTAGAACGAGTAAATTAGCCACGATGATTTTATAATTTATTTATGTTAAACGAAGATGTACGAATGTTTCCAAAGCTAAACAAACAGGTATTTCTTCTTTAAATTTTGTATAAATTTATACATTGATAAAAAAAGGTTTTATATTTAAATATATATTCATTTTATATTCTCAAAGCCAATCATATAATATCATATTATAGCCTACATTGCGGGGGGTGAAAGGTAAAACTACCCAAGTCCATTTTTTTTTTGGAAATTGAGATATTTCACCCAGTTGCATAACATGTTAAGATGCCTGAAGTGGTAAAATCACACCCAAGTCCAATTCTGTTTGGAAACCTGTTTATTATACAGTGTTCCTTTTATCTATCCTTAAAAATCAAGTTTTGTTAGTGGTAATACGACCCAAGTGCATATATATATATATCAAAGCCCACTAAAGAATACCGTTGAGGGACGGGCTTGTGTACACCAAGACCTTGAACGCTCCAATCGCAGTAGTGCGACGTTGTCACGTTCTTCCCACGCTTCTAACTGACTGCGGCTGACTCAACGCATTTATAATTCTTTAAACTGTTGCAATCAAGCCTCGAGCGGTAAATACCAGGAGTGTTCGAGGCTAATAGATATGGCAACGCTGCGCGCCCATCCTATTGGCCGCCTCGCAACCGTATTCTTTACTGGGCTTTGATATAGGTAGTTTTACCACAAGAGAATGTGCATTATCCTATGGAAATAATGGTCATACTACCAAAAACCACATAGGTAGTTTAGTTTGATTCTAGTCTAGGATTTGGTTATGATTCCGACAAAGATAAAGAATACGTCCCAAACTATTCAGATGAAAGCAGCAGTGATGATGAAACACCACCAAATAAACGTTCCAAAACAGGTTATTTACTGTCAGACAGTAAATTAGGTGATAACAATGAAGTCAACACTACCAGTAGTTTAACTGGTATAGGCAATTTAGTTGCTCATGCCGTAGCTGAAGGTAACAATAGCGATAGAAGTGAAAAGTCGGACCTACCAGCAAGTGCACCACCTATTGTGACAGCTAAATCTGATGGGGAAACACAAAGCCCTTCTAAAAAGCGGTCTCTTTGGAGCATTGCACGACAAAGCAGTTGGAAAATCAATAAAACAAACAAAATTAATTAATTGGACTTCCATATTTATCTAAAACTAAAAAATTATGGCTGCAAAAAACTCAAAAATGATTGATTGCAGTACGGTAAGTGTTTTTTTAAGTGTACTGAACATTTTACAGAAAAAGATCGACAACGAATTTGTCAAGAGTTCACAGCTGCTTTCTTCGATAAACAAGATAAAAAAAGACTTTTAACCAGAGTGAAACGTTGTGATGACAAAAGGAAAAGGAAAGAATCAGATGAAGAAAGACCTGAAACAAAGTTTAGATATGTGTATGATTTTTTACAAAGTAATGAAGAAAAACTAGTATGTAAAGCCTTTTTTTTTATCACACTTTGCATCAGTAATGGTCCGTTAAAAACTGTGTCTGCCAATAAGTCTCCACTAAGTGGCAAATTCATTGGGAAGTACAACAGAGGGCATAAAACGGTCGCTGGTCAACAGTATTTGCAATGGCAAGTTCAAACCACAATCGGAATGAGAAAAAAAAGAAGAAACCTATTCAAACTGGTTATATGTTCAAAGAATTGAAGTTTAATGATTTTAAAGACTTAAAAAAACTTGGTGCTATCATAATCGAAAACAGCACCAAAGACTCAGCAGGTAATATAGTTCAGTGGTTGAAGACTATACGACTTCAGTTCGAGAAATCAAAACCAAACATAATTTATTTCTCTTATGAATATCAGGGTGACTACAATTATTTACAAGTTTACACATTATAGCCTGGGAAGCCTAGGTCCATCAACCTGACGCAACTATACTCAAGCCTGTTACCAATGCCAGAGGACAAAAAGAAGGATATTCTTAAGCTTTGTCAAACTGAAATAATTTCAAAATATTACCAAAAATGGTTCTCATTTATGAAGTCAACTAAAGATGCCGGACCAGATGAAACTTCTGAGCCAGCACTTTTCAGCTGTTTTTTCTGCTGTTGTGTTGTATCAGCTGTCTGTTAATTAATATTATTAACTCAATTAATTCAAAGTTATCTGGCTTTTGGTAACCATATTTCTACCTTTAGTAGTTCGGTCAATAAAAAAGTGTTTTTCTGTACCTACATGCTTTTTTCTTAATTATTTTTATAATTTAGCATCGCTTGGGTATTTTTATCTCTAATATTTAAAACCGGTAAAACTACCCAAGTCCTGTTAAAAATTTGTATTAAATTTCTTAAAAATAAAATAAAATAATTAACCCTACAAGTAATTTTTATTTATAAAAAGAGAATAAGCTGTAATGTGGAAACAAATTAATTTAACACAGTCTAAAGCTTTTATGAATTTACATTCACGTTTGCAACTTCATTTTTGCTATCCTGTAAAATGCATTAAATGACCAATTTGTAATATCAATCCTTTTTTTAGAGCGCATTCTTGGCATTCTTATTTTTTTTTTTTAACACAAAGTGTTTTTGGGGGGATAATAGTAACACATAACTCATGTTATATACAAAATTTAATTTCCTTATTTTATGTACCTCAGGAACTGCGACACAGAATAGAACTATTGTCCAGAAACCATTTAGGCCTTATTGTTGATGAAAATTTACTGCGGAAAAGACACATTCAGAGTCTAAAGAGATATTTGTACATGTTTTTGAGAAAGTTTCATTATCTCAAACTTGTTTGTCCTAGTCAAGTGCTTGTCAAAATATATTACGCATTTGTTCATTCAAAATTGGAATATGGAATTAGTTGTTGGAGTAGTACATATAGATCCCATTTGAATGTTATTGACAAGGCGCAAAAATCATTTATTAGGATTGTATGTGGTCAAGGTAGAAGGTCAAGTTCGTATCCTCTTTTTGTGAAATTAAATATTCATCCCTTAAGATACTTGTATATATATAAGGAGTTGTTATTTTTTTTAAAAAGGTGTGGCTACGATAGTGATGAATTTAAATTTATACCTAATAAATATAAAACCAGGCATGGCGTTCTTTATAGAACTGCCAAACCAAATTAATAACAGTTTGTTCATGAAAACATGGTTATTTTTAGGTCCCAAATTTTATAATGTTGTGCCGCACGATATACAATTTGGTCTTTCATTGCAGGCAATAAAATGTAAACAAAAAAAAGGTTGTTTTCTTTTTCGAATGATTATGTTGGGCTTATTTAGGGTAGTTGAATGATGTGTATTATAAATGTTTTATGTATGTTCATGTGTACCTACTGTAACATTTTGTCCCAAATGTATTGTAAAATAAAATAAGAAAGTATAAGGATCCTGGTATAAAAACAAGTAGATGGATAGATAGCCTATTTAACCTAAAAAACTCGATCTACATTAAATTATTTTGAAACAAGTAAATTCATTTCAGAACTTTTAATTTAATAAGGAAATAACGATAAGCACTTTTAATATTAATATAACACTTTAACTTACCTTAATACAATACAAACCTAACCAAACATTAGAAATTAAATGAAGCATAGCCTACCAATATATTCGAAATACTTATATCTCAGAATACTATTAGCAAATAAATTTAATCATGTAAAGTAAGTTATAATAGATGTTAAAATTAAGAAACAATGTACAATTTGTTAAAATCAGTGTTATAAAGTGTGAATAGATATTGAAACGTATAAAATAGGTTGTATGACAAAGATTGGAATTTGGAACACTGCGCATTGTCTGAAACATGAATCTGTACATATTTGGTAAGACAGCTGTTCATAAGTATACGTTCTAAAAGTGATATATTTTTTTGAAAAAAACAGATAATTACGTATGTTGGACAATTTAAAGACAATTAAACATTAAATATTTTATGAAGACGAAGTATCAATATTTCCGACAAATATAACATAATATAAAGGAAAACTTTGAAATAATATATTGTATGGAAAGGACCACAACCACTTTACAGACAATCTACTACAAGCAATTGTTATTCAGACTTGCAGGGGCATTGGTAAAATGGAGAAGCGGGATAGTTAAAAAATTATGCATTAGAAGCTATCCTAGTCTGATACAGTCCAGACGTATTTTAGTTAATATTACAGTTAATAATAATTGATAATGAAAGTCCTTTAAGAAACTAAACTTGATTAACATAGAAGAAAGCTTAAATAATATTACTCAGGAAGAAAGCATCAAATATATAAGAAACATTTACTGAGCTTTAAAAAAAAAAACTAACTACAGAAAAGTGAACTTTGCCATAAGGTAATATCCGACCAAATCTTATAATTCTGAACTTAGACAGTGACTTCAATATTCTAAATTCAACCAAATTAAATGAAACAATAATTAGTACATAAATTGACCAATCTATTTTGAGAACTTGAACTATAAAAACCTTTTGTAATATTCCTAGTTGTAGATTTGTAACCTTGTATAATTTTAAGCATTTTGTATTTTCCGATTGCACAGTTAATGGGCCAGGATCTTTTAACCCGAGAAATTAGAGTCTTAGTTAATAATTTGTATATATTTTGTTTATTTTGTAATAATACAACATCTAAAGTTGTATATTTTGTGCTCTATAAATACCTGAAATAAAGGAAATCATTTTATTGTAAAAATAAAAGCCTAGTTATTATTTGTGTCTATATAAGCCTAGCTTATATCTAGTTTAGTGATCAGTAAACACAAAAAGGTGTGGAAATAGTAAATTCTTTTATTAAATTATAAAATTCAATAATTGGGGCTTTTTAAAAAGAAAAATATAGTTGTGTATTATAGTACGTACAGGTGAATTGAGGTGTTTTTGTCTGTGTTGTTCGTGTTTTTTTGTTGTTGTTGTTGTAGAGTTAAAGAAATTGTCTTTTATTTGTTTCGTCCAGGATTCCATAACTGAGCTCCAGCACACGGACAAGGAGTTAATTAACTGGCTCCTTTGTGTGTTATGTATTTGTTAATCCCTCTTCAACAGTATCTATTTTGGTTAAGCATTAATTTAATTTTTTGTATACAGGTTTTTCATGATTGTATTAGTTTACTTTGTTTATATATTTGTGTTTGAGTTTCGTAAGAGGTTGTAAGAGGATGGATTAATAAAAAAATATTTGATTTGATTTGAAACAGTTTTATGCCTCTTAAATTTTAAGTTTGGATGGTTGATCTAATATTGCTGTTGGTACCACTCAGTACTACTAATCTAACCACTCAGTAGAAGGTAAGGTTGCGAAGGATTGGTAGTAGGCCTAACTAAAAAATGTTTTATCATACTTTCAAAATGCCCACAAAAGAGCTAAGGGCGTATCTTTCTTATTGCTACAATTACTTTGGCGGTAGTTTTTTATTACTAATAACTAATTGTATCAGTATAGTAAGCCTTGTTGTGTAGGCTGTATAAATAATCCAAATGTGAAACAAATTATGAAAATATGGATTTCCACTTATGGTTAACGATTGAGTAAAAAATTAGTAATCAAAGTTATACTCACCCCTCGACTAGAAAAGCAGATGTCAATATGAACTTTTTCCCGACGATTGTGCCTGCCCCAGAATTGCCATCTGCTATAACACCTGCCTTAAATCAAACTTAAATGTAAAATTAAATAACGTTAAAAAAAACTTATAACTAACAAAAACTTACAACATTTAGGATAACTATTTATAAATTACTCTACCTCAAGAAAATAAATTGAATGTCAGCCCCTTCTTGCAGCCCAAGGGTTGTAACTCAAATTTAAACAGCAATGCTTTAAATCAACCACTCAAATTCCTAATTGGGTGTGCATTGCATTAAACAGTAACAAAGCTTTTGCGAAGTCAAATAAAGTTAATATAGCTTGACTCTCTCTTATGACTTTATGTTATTCCAGCCTCGAATGGGTTAGTGCAAACAATTTTGATGACACGAGTTAATGCTCAAATCCATATTGTGTAATGCTATTATGTAACAATTGTGTTCACTAATATAAATTAAAACAAGAAGAGTGGATTTCATTTTTAAATGAACAAATCAAGCTCGTACTGTAATAATTTAGGTTATAGTAAGTACAAAATGTTTAATTTTGTTCTTTTAGGGTTTTATCAAGTTTCTGAATAAAATTGTCTTTTTATACATGTTTATGTTTCCTTTTACACAATTTTAAAACAAAGGTATGCAGCATCCTCACTATTGTCCGTTTACAGATTAGTTGATAGTATGGGCCTTATGGAGGCCTGCCGTGCTACTACCTGACCTAACTACATCGGCTCCTATTGACCACCACATTGAATTATGAATATCCTTGTCTCAGTGTTTAATTCAAGATCCAAATTTCTTCATTTCAGTAACATACCTCATGTTTAAGTAAACCCCAATATGAAGTTTAAACTACAAAAAACTAACATTACATTAGTTTTATTCTAACGTCTATTGCTGTATTGCTGTGCTATTTCAATTCTAACAAATTGTTAAAATTGTTTTCTGAAAGCAAATATACTCTCTCAAATAAAATAATATACTCTCCATATAATTGCTACAGTACTACACATCAGAATTTTGTCATGATAGATATAGTACAGCACCAATAATGCTCTAATGTTTTCTGCAAACTAAAGTCAGTGCTTATTTTTCTCAATCCTTAATTCATTTCGATAACAAATTTTCAATTTAAAGATTTTTCCTAAAGTTTTTATATTATTATTCATTAGTTATTGATGTACAATATTCAATCATTTACTTTGCTAAAAAAACCGCTCTTCCGTCAAAATAAATGTTAACAAAACAACTATTTTTCACTTTGTATTAACGTTCCACATTTTTTTTATGTAAAATCTCAAAAAATAGTTACTTTCGGTTAAAAAACATGCATCCGGTTGTTGAATTTTTTTTGCTAACGAACTCGTCCGAGCAACATAGACAACCATGTGTACAGAATTTTGACCAAATTGGACTTAAAATGCGGCACTAGAGTGCGAACACATATATACATAAATATTTACATATATATGATTTTTAATGACGCCACAAAGCGTGTTCTGGGGACCATGATCGGTGCTCATTTGCTACTCCCGAACTTAGGTCTTATCATGAGGGTCACTGCAATAGCTCATTTTTCTTATAGAAATTCGCTAACAAGAAGAATTGATTTGATTTTTAAATGAATAGATTGTACTGTTACAATTTAGGTTAAAATAAAGTAAAAATGTTTGATTTTGTACTTTCATGATTTTATCAAGTTGGTTTCTGAATACATTTTCTTTATGCCTATATGTTTGTTTCTTTTTAAACAATTTTAAAACGAAGGCTAACAATTTTTTGATGCCACACTCCCACTAAGTTCAACTACGAGCGACCCCTGATTAAGCCTATATAAACTGACTTAATGTTACCTGGTATGGAAAGCTTTTGCTTGTGGCTGGTGTACCTCCAGTGATACCAAGTCCTTTATTTTTTTCTCCAGGAGAAAACTTTGGCAAAGACTTGTGCTGTGTAGCCAATGCTACTCCTGAAATATAAAAAAATGTATGTTTAGTGGTAAATTAGAAATTTTAATAAATAATTTCAAGTAGGGAGAGAGAGGCTACTGTGGACATCTTTTTCATGTCGTAATGGTTCTTGTTTCAAAAATCATCAAAAAATAAATGATTTGTTATATATTTTGCTAAGAAGAGGATTTATTTGCCATAATCCTTCTGAATTTAAAAAAACGTCTATTGTTTTTATATATATATATATATATATATATATATATATATATATATTTAAATTTAATTTTGAATAAAATGTTACATTTGTTCACTTTAGCCCCAGGCAGGGGTTTAAGTGGACTATTAACCCTTTGCAATCGGAGAGTGTAATAGGTTGTCTTTATCAGTCCGATGGCCAGCTGTACTGGCCACGGTCATTTGCGTAACAACTCGAATTTAACTCAACGTCACTTGTTCCTGTTGCTCGGATGGCTAGTGGTAAAGAAAGAAAAAGAACAGTTTTCTTTTGTAAAACATGCTCAAACATTCACGGACTCCATATTAGTGAATGTTTCAAAAAATAACACAGTGTAAAAAAAAAACTGACAAGGTGTTTGGGTAAGTTGTAAATATATATATTTTTTTATAATTAGTTAATTAGGCGTTATTTTCACTTTTAACTTTAAACACATATTTTTGTTTAAGTTCAGTATCTTATTTGTTTGTGTATATTAATCAAATAATTGTTAAAATGGAATTGGTTTTTGTTTTTTTTAAATTTAAATACCATTTATAAAAAAAGTTGATGAAAAAACCTTATAATCATTTTTGGTTTTCCATAACATACAACCATTGTTATTTTTTTTAAACTGGTATCTACTTGTTAAAATTTCCAAAAACTTTATTTGAAACAATGATATTTGATATTAATAGAACTGTAGGTATCTATTTTATAAGGAATTTATTTTTTTCATGTGAAACTGTTGAACTGTTGGTACCATTTTCAGGAACTGTTCCAGATCTCATTTTTAGACTAGGCAGTGCCAACGATCTTAGATTGGCTCATAACAGTTACACATTAAGTATGGGTTACTTTTACTGGGTGCGATTTTTGATCATTAATTTTACTGGTCCTACTCGGGAGCCTAACTACCTTCATCTACCATTAAGAAATGGAGTTTGCATCCTCTCATGCTCCTGAGTAATACAATGTAAGGTTATTAAAGCCGCGTTTACACCAAATGTTGGCAACAAAATGTATTGCCAACATGTTGGTAACAAGTTGGCAACAAGTTGACAACATGTTGGCAACAAAATAATTCGCGCCAATAATTTGATCACGTGAGAATAAACTTAATTCAATGTATAATTTTGTTTTATTTTCGTAACAAATGCTCAATTCCAATGTAAAAAACTTTAAATGTTGAATAAAATAATTACATTCTCATAAGCAAAACTGCTTGAAAAATATTTTGTTTCTATTAAACAAGTAAGTTTATTAAAACAATATACAGTATATACCTATGCATTTATATATAGGCCTAGGCCTATGTATACTTTAACAGATTTTGTATAATTTGTTAAATTATTACTAATACACATGTAATACATACAAAATTTTATCCTACTTATTGATAAGTTTTTTTTATAATGTAGGCCTACGTTTATCCAAAAACATTTTTTAAACAAAAATATTATAACTTTTTTAGATTTTAAAAAACTGTGGCATGAGAGACGTGTGGTAGTTGTGTGACAAAATAAAGTCGTAGTACCGGTACTTAATGGTTAAATATTGAATATTAAATTAACTCCAAGCATAGTTTTTAAATTTTTGTTTTTGTATGTAGCAATTTTCGGGTTCCAAAGAACCTCTCTTTCCCTATACATTTCGATTAGTGCAGATATTTTTGCACGCGACCATTCAACACCTTCACTTTCCATTGTAAACTTTCAACTGAACCTGACACAAACACACGTTAAAATGGGTTTGGCCTTGACTACAACTGGAGTGATGACGCGCTGTCTGGCGCGCGAAGGCAGAGTGGGGAAAGTTGTCAACTTGTTGCCAACAAGTTGCATGTCTTTTAGCGTCCGTCAACATGTTGGCAACATTTTGTTGCCAACTTTCTTTGATCTTTACCGACAACCGACAGGAAACGATATTTTATTTGTTGTCAACATGTTGGCAACATTCAAAAGTTGTCAACATTTTCTTAAAACTGCCAACAAGTTGATGCAACTTGTTGGCAACATGTTGACAACTCCGGTGTAAGGCTTAATAATTTACAAAAAGAAATGCAAAACATTTATGGAAAAATTTCAAAATTATGTGTGTTGAAAATTTATTCAATTTATATTGTTATTATTCATAATATTTCACTTCATTTAAATGAAACACTAACAAGTTACAACTCAAAAAATCAATAAACCTACAAATCATCTAAGTTTAGATGTAAACAAAAACACATGTGACTCAACTTACAGTTTATTAAAGACGGCCAACCACAGCACAATTGCTCGAACTTCTATCGACACATTTATTTCATATCAAATCTGTGATGTCATCAGTGTCACTGATGCTTCACCCGCCAATATCAGCGCCTAATGTGTTACATCTCGACATGACGCCATCTTGTTTCACCACGCTTATTTAAAATTAAATTATTTTCCTATTTTTTGTAGGTTCGATCACTGTAAAAGTACTTAACTAACGGGGAATGGAAATCAAATGAAGTCAAACTAACATGATGGCTGATTTTTTAATTGTTGATTTCATAATAATGCAAAGAATTACGCTTAGAAAAATTCAACAAATAAATTTAATTCTACATCCAAAGTAAAAAAAATATTGAATTAAAGAAAACAAATTTTTAAGGAAAGAAAATGCAGACAATTATAAATAAAAGAAAAATAAACAGCTAAACTTATTCTATATTAAAGATCACTAAAGAATACCGTAGCGTGGTGGCCAATAGGATGGGCGCGCAGCGTTGCCATATCTACTAGTCTCGAACACTCCTGGTATTTACCGCTCGAGGCTTGAGTGCACAGTTTATAAAGAATTATAAATGCGTTGAGTCAACCGCGTTCAGTTAGAAGCGTGGGAAGAACGTGACAACGTCGCACTAAGGCGATTGGAGTGTTCAAGGTCGAGGTGTACACAAGCCCGTCCCTCAACGGTATTCTTTTGCGGTCTTTACTGTTATACTTGCTTTTTAGTTAGTCCATAATTGGTCCTATTGTCCAATACGTGTGCACTCTTGATCTCGTACTTATTTTATATATATTATGCACATATAATATTACTATTAATTATGTTAATTATGTTACAGCCCGCGAGGCGGGCGACAAAGTAAACTCAATGCTTTTTATATGGACACTTTTCCACCCCCGGATATAATAAGTTGTTATTTCTACCCTATTAATGAGGTGGAAAATACCTTTTCAAGTGATAGCTGGAGGAAAAAACCATTTAAAATTCTATTACTTACATCAAAGTAATGAAATGGAATAACTACCCGTAAAATTAAATCTAGCAATAGCAAAGATAAATAAAAAATATAAGAATAAATATAAAACTTACCACACAAACAAAGCATAAAACAAACTGTTAGATATTGCATTTTGTTTTTAAGAACAAGTAAATCAAAGATGTTTTTTACGCTTTTATCCCTCACATATATCCCTACGGAGATAACAGAGGATAAAACACTAAAAGGCCTAGATTTATATTGTCAGTTCTGTCAATAATCAATCAAAAATAAAGCCTATGCTTATTAAAATAATAGATGTATGTGTTTTCAGAGAAATTTTATAAAGAAGACAGATTTAGTAAGATCTAATTTAGCTTTACCGATTTTGTTCACTAGATAAAAACAAAGTTTCCTAATCAAGTAGTGGTTGAGGCAAGGGCGGATCCAGTGAGGGGCGTTCACACCACCTCCCGTGCCAGTAAAAAAATATACGGAGAAAATGTGGCTGAGAAAAATTGAATGAATTGAGAAAATGTGAAAATACATTAAAACACTTAACACTGACAACTGTCTACTATCACACTCATGAACACCCACACCAACGACAGCATGTCAAGTGGGTGTGAGTAGGATCAGTACATAGGCTATGTGTTCTGTGTTTCATGTGCTGAGTTGCTATAGATTCCTCACGCCAGCAATGCACCCCGAGAGGGGAAGTAAGGCCCGGTCCCCACGCTCTGTTTGTTGTGTCCAACGTCACCAGTACAACCTCAATAAAAAAAAATAGACCTCTGTTCTATACTGTACACCCTAGTTTGTCACTGTAATGTAACGGCAAATAAAAGTGATAAACACATTTTTCTTAGTGAACAGGATGTGTAAAAATTAGTTGTTTTATTTATAAATATATACAAGTGTCACAAAAAAACCTTATCGTGCTATAATACAGGATCGGATTCTATGCATTATAATAAATTAAAATATTCAGAAACATTTTACGAATTCGGGTTAGTTTATTTTAGTTTTTTGTTAGTTTTTTATACTGGAAATATGTGAACCAAGGGTTGACAAATCTTTTGCGCATGTGTTAAAAATTATGAGGAGAATGCGTTCTTGGAATCGACAAATAAAGAGAGCAGGAAGGCAGGAAATATTTCCTGAGATACCCTTCCCGTTACATCATCCTATTTACTTTTCCCACACAAATTTCGTATGTGTATTAACTAACTTTAACCAATCTGGCGGCTAACAATACAATGTTAAAACAATACAAAATCTAAAACTAACTTTAACCTAACTAAACTTTAAATAATACAGTATGATTAAAACAAGATAGTATTATGGTGTCATTGGATCTACGGAACAGCCAGGATCGCACCAAATCAATGTCAAACAAGCACCAAATGTATTCATTACAGGAATTACCTTCCTCCTGACTAAACAAAAGGTCGTACAGAAAATTGTTACATATAAAAAAGTTAATTCCACTAATTATCAACAACTTTCTCGCAGAAAGTTTTCTTTTTGCCTAAAAATACAAAAATTTCTCGCTTTGAACATTATTGTTGTCATCACTTTTATTTTATAAAAAACTTAGTAAAATTTTGCATCACAGTTATAACATTTTATAATTTTATATGAAACAAAACCTTACTTATTTATAGATATTTGTCATAGTTTTCTCTAAAATGTGAAATACTTTTTTATAAAAAGGTTGTAAGCAAGTACGTAAAGTTATAAGAATGTGAGCGCTGTCCATTTCCTCAGTTAAATGTTATTTGTGGACCTATTTTTTTGTGGAATTGGTTGTACCGCCAAGGCAGGTTTAAGGAGAAGTAGACTGTAGAAGGGATGACTCGCCCATTAGGCCAAGTGCACTCCTAGTTTGCTCGAACTGTACTTGCTAGTCTGTTGTGACGTGTGACCACAAGCTCAAAGTTGTGCCAGTGGAGAGTGGAGTTTTTTAGTTTTTATGAGACTGACTGACTTACAAAATATACAACCTAATAAAAACCAGTACTAATTTTTACTTTCTCACTATACTATAGTATAGAGAAAGTATAGTGATGGCAAAAAAATTGATGTTGAGATTTTTCTGGAAATATCCGTTTTGAGACCCCCGAGTCCAAAAAAGTGGTTTTTACAAAATGTCTGTCTGTATGTATACAAAGCTAGAGGGAAAACTATTCGATAGATTTCGAACAAATTTGCACCAAACATGTCAGTTAGGCCTGTATAGATGCACGAAAAAAGGTTTTGAAAATTTTTCAAAAACTACCCCTTTTTTGGCCAAAAAACGTCCAAAAAATAAGTTATATTTTTTTATAAAAAAACGGCTCTAACGATGTTGATAAAACTTGGCTTATTTGTTGCTCTTAATCTACCCTACCATATGCAAAAAAACCGAATCTTTCTAAAAATTCTCTTTTAGCCAATAATAATAACTGATTTTTGGGGGTTTTTTGGCCAAAAAGAGGGTTGTTTTCAAAAATTTTCAAAACCTTTTTTTGTGCATCTATACAGGCCTAATTGACATGTTTGGTGCAAATTTGTTTGAAACCAATCGAATAACTTTATATTTATAGGAAATAATAATAAGATTTTGATTAGTTACTCTCCTACTTAAATGTATCCCCGCTCCTACTTTAATGTGAATTTAAATATGTTTGTGAGAAAGTATGTGCCAGTTTCTGGTACTATTTATTATGATTTATTTGCTTTTTTTGGTACTCTCTTGGTAGAAACTGTAAGTCACAAGCAAAATATCTCCTTTTTAAAAATATTTGTTTGGTCAGTTGAAGGTGTCCTTGGAGTCCTATGGATCCTGAACAACACTAAACTAAAGGTGTTGTGACTTGCACACATCTTCATGTTTGTTTGAATTCTGTTGTCTGCATTGACAACAAAAAGTAAAATGGAATTGCTTTCTTAATCTATTGTCGCCACAACTAACAATTATTACAAAGCTGACAATGTTGCCAGATTAACCATCATTCAATCATTGTCTATAATCAAGAGCCTCGAAACCACCAGCAAGAGAAAATCATTTGCAACAGTTGCAGCCAATAAACAACAATCTTACCAAAATTATGACGAACTCATTAAGGCCATTGAAGTTTTAATAGGTCAGGAGGCTAATTAATTTAGCTTCTGTAAATAATCTAACTCAACGATCAAAATTACTTCCAAGTATAGTCTAGTTTCAAAGAAGATACAATAATTAATTAGCGATACTAGAATTTAAGCCAAAAAAAGATTTTTTAAAAAGCTTATATACTTTCCATCCGATTGTGTGAATAGCCCTAGAACTTTTTAATAAATGTTATCATACAAATTTTATAAGTAAATGTATTATTTTCATATGTTCATAAGTTGGCAGTAGTTTCGACATTAAAATAAGGTCTATTATAAGTAAGGCGATTGTGTTATACTGTACAGACCTGTGTATAACTAAAATAAAAACATCGAATGGATAAAAACTATAAATTTTTTCATAACGATTATAAAATGTGATAAACAATCTGAATTTGTTATAAAACAAATTTAAACCTATTCAGATTATTTATTTATATTGCCTTATATTCCGAATAAATAAGGAAAGCATCTATAATTGTTATGCAAACTAATTAATGGCATTGAAAACTATAATTTATTTTATAAAAACAAAAAATTCAAACATAGACATTAATAAAACAAGCCGATGAAGTAAAACAACAACAATACATCGGTGATATTCCATCGATCTAATAAACACATCGAAATAAAAACATATATGTTTTGAAAACATCGACTATCGATGCTCACTTCAACAGTTTTACCACTGTTATTCACAACTATCCAATGATTTCAATAATATTCACCAATATTCAATGTCAATCACTGCTGTATATAATTATTAAGCACAATATAACTCAATTCGTTGACAATACACTGTTTATTTATTTGTATACTGTATTCTATCGAACCACAAAAGAAGGACACTCTCAGTAGTGTAACCCGTACAAATGTAATGTGTATTGAAAACTTCACGTTTTTGTTGATAATCCTCTCGCTGATTGAGTGGATACAAGTACATAATTACGATATTTCTACCAAACGGGATTTAAAAACCACCTATTGGTAGCCTCGAGTCCTCTGCGCACGGACACATATGAATTTTGTGTCACCCTGTGCGCGCACATATTAAATCGCTCTCATTATTTTTCATAACGCGCATAACGAAGTATAACTTCAAAAACATTGTTGTTAAATAAATACATTTTATTTTGTCAGTTTACCTTATCTATCGTTGCCTGTAACATTTAGTGCTTTGTTAAATTTACATTAAACTTCGTTTGTAAAGTGAAACCTTACATTTTGTATACTACTATAACCCCCTCTCCCCCCATTCAACAATCCTGGTTACGCCACTGTTCCATTGTTGATAAACCATGTATTCAATTTAATTACATTTTTGCATAAAGTAAATAAAAATTTTGATGGGATTTTATTATTGTTTTAAAATTTACTTTATGTGTTTGTTGGGTCCTAAGACTCAATAACTTAAGCTATTAATGTTTTGTTAAAGTATGTTACTATTAACTAGTTTATCACAATCCATGTTGTAATCAAAGAGCGCTCTCTGCTTATTCTAAACAGGCCATAATGACCAAAAAGACTTTCAGCCTGAAAAAATAATTTTAAAAACGCATTGGATCATTGTTAATTCAATGCACAAAATAAATATACTAGGACCATGTTAATAAATAACTATCACAATTATTGTGTATTGTTATTTAACCCTTGAGAACTCGCGCAGTATGTCATCACATTGGAACTCGCGCGCGGTATTTTAGACCGCACTGTATTAGTCAGGTGCTAGGACAAAATAACTACGTTATTAATTGTATTTTATAAAACTAAACTCCTTAGTCTCTAATATGTACAGTAGGCCTATTTACAGTTCATCTAAATAAAATAACAAAAAAACATTTTACAAATGATTGTTTATACGAAAAAATTAACAACAACGAACACTTGCGAGCGGAAGTAATGACCGCACACAGAGCAAGGGTTTAGTAAATGGACTATAAGCACTGTTTGCCACCAACTAAATTAAAAGTTTTACATGTCTCGCCTCCCTAACTAACTGGGAAAGGAAAGGAGGGAATAGAGGGGAAGTTTGCTCAAGGTCAAATATTCAGAATTTATAAATATCTGAAGACCACGCTGCGAGTTCTCAAGGGTTAAGGCAGACTAAATTTCTGGGGTAAATGAATAATTGTTGGGAAAAAGTTCATATTGACAACTGCTTTTATACATAATTTTATATAGGCCTAGGTATATGGTAATTAAAACTATTTTTCATTCACAATATTTTTAATAAACAATATCTAACTTGTGACAGTCTGGTCTTATAACTGACTATCGTAAAAATAACATTCACTTTTGTAAAATATTTTTCATTAACAATTTTGTTAAAATTTTGACTGCTATTCTCCAAAATAGTGGCCAACATTTTCCTTATAATTGTAGCCTTCAGCTTTCATTTGTTTTTTAACCCACTTGTAGACTGTGGGGACATTACTGTAGATTTGTGGCCTGTCAATAACACAACAGTAAGTGCCACCTATGAAGTAACCAAGAAGTTTGTGTTTCTGTACCAGAGGATCGCCGTAGTCTAACTGAAAAAGATTAAAAAATCTTTAGGCATTACGATTTCACTAATATGTATTTAATATACTATTATATATGACACAAAACTAGAAGGCACAAAAACGACAAACAGAATTTAGCAAAAGAAAACTATTAATAACCTATCAACAATGGCGGATCCAGTACGTCTGGACGGGGGGGGGGGGGGGTTTCGGGATGGAATGGGGATATGGAATACCCCTAGGGGAATATGAGAAAGTCCAGGATTTGTTTTTTCTTGTTGTTAAAATCATACTTTGAAGCAAAATAAACCTTAAAAATTGGTACTGATATTTATTTACATGCATACAAACTTGTATGTTTTGTAATGGCATCAGTTAGTCTCATAAAATCCCAAAACTCCACTCTCCACTGGCACAACTTTGAGCCTGAGATCACAACGAACTAGGAAGGAGCACACGAAACACAGAACACTGTATATGCACTGTTCCTACTCCCACTCACTTGCACTAGGTGTAAGTGTGATAGTAGACAGATACTCGCCTGGCACTATTTTCCAAATCAGCATTTTACTTCGTTCAACATTTTCAAAAAATTTTGGTTTTATTGTAATTTAAAAAGCAATCATATCACATGTGTTAACCCTGGAAGCGGTCATGTTAATTCGCCAGGATTTTTACTTTTCGCAAATATAAAAAAAAAATTCGTCAAATATAGTAATTATATTCTAATCCAAAAGTGTTCCACAGTTTTTTATAGAAAAAGGACCAAGGTATTCATATACCGGGTGTCCCACGAAGAGGTCCCTATTTTTGAATTGATATGACAGACGTATAGAGCGCTCTACAGACTTGAAATTCTACAGTCGTGACTAACACATATGTAAAAGAAATACCCTTGAGTATCAGTTAATTCTGACTGATCCAAACAAAATGGCGGAAAAACAAAAAAACAACAAAATCAGCACTCGTATTTTAAGGGTAAACCTACTTTTATTTAGAATAGGAACAGCTATTCTCAGTTTCAAGCAATCACATAGTTCCTCATCTTTCTCAGCCTGAGATGAAAGACGTTTTTTCCCAACAGGATGGAGCTCCTCCGCATTATGCTAATGTGGCCAAAGCAGTTTTGGACCAAAATCTTCCTAACCGTTGGATAGGTCGTGGCAGCAGCTTCATGGGACTGGCCCCCAAGGTCTCCAGACTTGACTGTTTGTGACTTTTTTCTGTGGTGCTTTTTGAAGGAGAAGGTTTACTGTCATAACATTGCGACAGACGATGAACTAATGAGGTTGATCGAAGAGGAACTGTTGTTGATACCTCGAGAGTTGTTCAGCAAAGCGTATGACTGTTTTCTATTTCGTTGTCATCAGTGCATTGCGATCGATGGACATCAGTTTGAATAAGGTTTATGGATCAAATAGATTTAATTTATTTATGAGTTACTTATATCTTTAATTCCCTAACATTGTTTAGTGCTTAGTAACATCGTTAAAATTCAATAATTATGTTGTAACACTTAAGCAAATAAAACTATTTTAACGAAAAGGTACTATTTCTTTGATATCCCGCCATTTTGTCCTAATGTGTCAGATTTAACTGATACTCAGGTGTATTTATTTTACATATGTGTATGTTAGGACTGTTGAGTTTCAGGTTTGTAGAGTGTTCGGTGCATCTAATATATTAATTCAAAAATAGGGACCTCTTCGTGGGACACCCGGTATATGCAACTAAAACATATATTGATGTAAAATTTTAAAAGTTATTTGCTCAAGAAGCAAAAAAAATGTTCTGTTACGGAAACAAAATCCAACTTTCGGAATATGTAAAAACTAGTAAACATTTTTGGTATTTTTTTTAGATACACAAAAAATTTTTAATTTATGTCTGAATAGAACTGTATAAAAACATACATCAATTTCAAAAATTTATTTTAGAAAAAACAGTTTTACATACCCACTTCAAGACCTCTACTAAAATAAAGGTTTACATTTTGCAAAAATCATCGGAATTTTGGAAAATTAAATGGGCCTATCTTGGAGCTTTCGGCCCCTAGGCACATGACTAACATGCTTAATGGGCAATCCGTCACTGTGTGTGTGAGTGGGAAATGGCTGGTCACAGTCACAGGCTCACAGGATACCAAACCTTGAACTATCAGAGGCAACCCTAACGGAAAAGAAAAAAGTCTTTAAACCATTATTGAATGAAGTAGGTAGCACAGCATGGAACATTTCAGAGATAGTATCTGTTTTAATCACTTAACAACAGATAAATCTGTGAAAAAGTAGTTATTCTGTGTAATTGTTAACATCTTTAGTAGCATGTAGTAAATATGTAGCCAATCTGATTCTAAATATTTAAAGTGGGAATCTAGGAATATTTTTATACAGTGAAACTTCCCTTAAAGGACACTTCTAATTAGCGGACACTTATTAATATCGGACATTTTTATATTCCCCGACCGAGCTCATGCTTTTATGGCCTTTGTAGTGTTTCTAAATA
Organism: Philaenus spumarius; assembly: GCA_018207615.1. Classification (NCBI taxonomy): domain Eukaryota; kingdom Metazoa; phylum Arthropoda; class Insecta; order Hemiptera; family Aphrophoridae; genus Philaenus; species Philaenus spumarius. The sequence goes on along the minus strand of JAGFPH010004807.1, from coordinate 55,556 downwards.
ACGGACATTCCCAAAAACGGACACGGACACCAAATTGGTAGTCAATAGGTTAGTCGAAAATTCCGAATTACGGACAGCGGAGTATAAAATGTTGCCCTTTTCTAAGAATTGTAGATGTCTCGAAACATTCAATGCAATGTTTGTTCATTATTTACCAGGAAGTTGACGTCCTGTTTAGCAGGAATTTGACTTCCTGGAAACTAGGTTTCTTTTCTTTGCGCCATTTAATAACAGTGGTGGTTAAAATCTTTTACAATTCAGTTTGAATAAAGTTACCGTGAGAACAATGTGTATTGCGATGTCTCTGAAACGTAAGCGTTTAACTTTAAGGGTCGGCTCTAGCTGTCCGCCATGTTGGCTGACACTCTATAACACCAATGTTAAATTAAAATCCAAATTTTTCCTTTATTTTTTATCGGATAATTATGAACAATATGTTATTTTAAAGCTATGGCCAATATGCATGCAAATGGCTTTTTCAAAACTAAGAAAAATATTTTGTTTAATATTTATTAATAATTTAAAACATTGATTTTTAATATTTTTTTATGATGTCGCTAAACGTGACATATTTTTTATATATTTTTTTAAACGCTATTTGAACTATTGCGGGTTTTAAATGGATTTAGGCTGAGCAATGTCCGTGTAACCTACCGCCGCTATAGGGTGATTTTAAATATTTTTTTAAGTTGTAACTATTAATTATAGCGAAAAATTACCAAGCAATTCGGATGAAGAATTTTGTCCCCAAGAGTTTGGTATTTAAAAAAAACGCTATTTGATTTAGGATGAGCAATGTCCGCGTAACTTGTCGCCGCTATAGGGAGTCGCAGGTTGCTTTCTGTTTTACTAGAGCCGACCCTTAAGCGAAAAATGATCATTTACACAGTTTTTTAGTGTAAATGATTAATAAATAATGACTGTTATTTAATTTAATAATTTGTGTTTTATTGTGCATTTTTGTGAGAATAAACCATTATTCCTGTTTTTTACACAACACTAATACAGTAGGCCCTTATGAAACAATTACAATATTTATTTCACTTTTATTATCGACCATATACAGTATAAACTTTTGCTTTGTTACACAGCAGATTAACTGCTAATTGTACATCTACAGTACAAACATCTCTCCTAATAGCGGACACTTCTCAATAGCGGACATTTTACGCGGTCCGAGCAGTGTCCGTTATTTGGAAGTTTCACTGTATATTGCGTACGCGTTTTCCATAGATATACCCTGTTCTTAAACAGGGCTGATAACATAACTTACCAAAGACTTAATATAACTTATCTTAATTTACTAGACATGTATCTATAGTAATACTTACACTGCAGGCACAGACTGTAGAACTGTATGCACAAGAATTACTTTCATCAAGGTGAATGTCGATATCATTATAGTAGGTCTGGCAATTGTCTTTGTCAAAGACACTTTGTTTGCCTTGTTGTAGGGTACCATAGTCTACCTGGAATTTGTGAAATACATAAATAATAAGTCAGGTTTCTACTAAACCTTAAGGAGTATATACAGTACGACAAACTGCACTCAACTCCAAAACTTAGAACTCCAGAGTAAACTCTTAAATAGGGACAGAAATTTGGACATGCTTCCTCAATAAAGCAGATTTTTTGCCTTGAATAATCCATTTTTTTTAAATCACTTTTACTTGAAAGAATTTTGAATGTGGTGATCTTTTTACATTTTAGATATTTGCATTATTAAAAAAGAATAAATATAGTTTAAAAAAACTAAAAAACACACTTTTAGAGCATATCAAACTAAAAAGTTAAAAATAATTTTTCAAATAAGCTTAAAACAATAATAAACGATAAATACTAGCATTATTGTAAAAAAAGCGTTGGGCGCTCGATGTACGAGAAATATGGACAAAGCGCCCTACGCTTTTTTTACAATAATGCTAGTATTTATTATTGTTTTAAGCTTATTTGAAAAATTATTTTTAACTTTTTAGTTTGATATGCTCTAAAAGCGTGTTTTTTAGTTTTTTTAAACTATATTTATTTTTCACGTTTTAGTTCAATGTATTATAAAAGCGTGTTTTTTAGTTTTTTTAAACTATATTTATTTTTTAATTTTTAGTTTGATTAATTATTGAAAAAAAAAAATTTGTAAGTTCTAGTGAACATGAACATGGTGCAGATTTTTTAATATAAATATTTTTTCATTTACGGGATTTACTAATAGAGGGTGCACGGATATAAAATTCTTTTTTCACAATATAGTTAAGTTTGAGATGTTAATTTCTAAAACTAATGCTGATGCAGGTGGTAATTTCAGCTTCGATAGTGTATATTAACGTTGTTACGGTTCGTATTTACGGCACCAATCCCGAAAATCACTGAAAAAAAATTTCGGCCGTGGACGGGATTAGAACCCACGATCGGTGAGTCTGGGGATTGACGTCAGCGACGACCCGCGCCTTAGACCGCTCGGCCAACGAACGAACTTGCGTAAGAGAGATGTACTAACAGTAATAAGCCACTGGCTTTTAGTCCAAAGGAGAGTTACTTACAAACATACAATTGAAGCTAATATAAGCGTGTTAAAAAATCAAAAACTTTGATTTTGAGCCAAGTCAAAGATTAAATTTAGTTAAAAACATATTTTAAAGACTAAAAACATAACTAAATTCGGACTCTCTCAACCTTTAAAATGAGAGATTCAGAATAATTTTCTGATCATTATTACTCGAGTAATCTTGTTACTCGTTTAACTCTGCTTTAATGGGAGTTGAAAGCAAAAATGGGTGCCGAGCCTTAATGGCTGCAAAAAGCTTTGAGATTAATTTGGGAACTTCAGTCCCTGCTAGATCAACTATCAACCTGAAGTCAAGTTACGCTTGGTTTCTGGACATGAAATGAAGTAATATAAAGAAATGAGATAGTTGATAAAATGGGAAGCAAAAGAGATGACATACCACCAGTGGGCACCTGAGTCAATAAAGTCATCCGTTCAGACACATAGATGGTGATGGTCATAGCCTGCCCTTTGTTGATGGTCTGGATAGACATCCAAGCAGAGCTGATGGGTAATTGCAATGATACTGACTGTGTATTCTATGCTAACACTAGTGGCGTAGTACACATCAGAGGTTAGATGGGGTCAGAATCCCCTCTCATCAGCTCAAAAACAAATGTATTACAAACAGGGCTTAATTTCTAAATAAAGGAATACTGGAGCTCTGACATACCGGGGGTCTGGGGAAATTCTTAAAAATGCACTCAAAAGTTTTTTACCATATCTGAGCATTTTTTAGAAGCAACGCTTTTTACAATTTGTCAATCTAAAGAATAAAAGGTTAAATAAATCGGTAAGGTTAAATTTTATTTTTAAGTGCAACTGAACTTTTTTAAATGAATGATACGATCACAATTTATAAAATAAAGAAAGAAATCATGTTTAGAAATTCTTCATGAAAAACACTTCCACAAAACATAGTTGTCCATTCCAAATTGTTTGCAGCATCGTTCTTTTGATTTTGTGTCGATCGCCGAATGCCTCCCTTTCAAAAACCATGGTTTCACATGGCGTTCAAGTTTATACTCGTAAATAAGTGATCCAACTAGTCTTATACAAAATAATTCGCACACTGTTTTTACGCTCAAAGAACATCTTGTGGTGAGAGAGCAAAAAACGATTTGGTCAAACTACTGTCAGCATAATATTTAAAAAGAAACAAAACAAATACCATCCTGCAAACGGGCTTGAGATAGGCTAACTATTTTTGCTACTAATACTACATGAAGAATAATATACACTCAAATCTGCTTCAAAATAAAATTTATAATAGCATATAAAAGAGGACCGGTGTGCTTTGGCTCAAATTAAACCCTGATTACAAATAAAAAGTTCAAGAATGAAAATAATCATAAAAGTAACAGAAACAAACACAACAAAAACATATTAAATGGTACATCAAACACGAATAAACAGTTAAATAATATTACGTTTATTTGATTACGAACGAGCAATGTCATGACCGATTTAAATATTTTTCGGGCAAGTAGGAGAGATGGGTGGGGTGGGATGTGTAGAAGGTTTCACAACTTTCTTACTAGCACTCCACCTCACAGCTGTGTAGGCTGACCACGGTGCATGTAGGGGATAAGAAAGCACCTCTCATTCCTTGACCATAACATGTGACAAGTGTTGCCATTGTGTCTTGTACTCGATTCATACGTATGATTGTACTTTCGAACGTACTTGTTAGTAAGTGTTAGTTAATTGCTTTGCAGTACAACTGATAACGAATAAACATAAAAGGCAATCTAGTTTGGTTATTTTATTTTGCGAAACAAGCAAATCTGAAGAAAACCAGCAATGTTTCCTAGCAGCAGGTATTTTACAAAAGTCTTTATTTATACTGCAGGACTTATGAAGGACAGCGACAGGAAAAATCCAAAGCCAATATTAATTACAGCTACCAACTACACTATCAGCAGTTTCACGGATCACATATTTTCTCATAGTAATAATATTAATTAAAACAATTTTTTAGAAGTAATATTTACTTATTTTTACCTTTGCCTGAATAGAAGATGAAGTGTAACCATAGCCAACGATCACAGCGGTCGTTCCATTTTTGCCTCCCTGGGTTGCCAGTCGTATAGGCTTCACAGATTTGCCATATTTGACAGACTTTGACAATTTTAGCAAAGCTACATCATAACTATACAAATTGTCAAACCTTTCGTGCGTAATGACTTTTTCAACGGCCATCAATTGCCCTCCTTCTCTCAAGCTGTTGCTGCCTACACGTACTTGCAGCACTGCAGGATCATAACTATTGGCAAAGAATTATTTTAGAGTATACAACTTCTTGTAGTTAATGGTGATTTTAGATTTTCAGCATTAAAACATTTAAATAGCTGCGATTTTGAAATAACTGAAGGAAATCTGTTCATTATTTTTTCCAAGTACAAAATGGCAGCTAAGTAGTAATTCAATTATTTTAGGACACATGTTTATGTAAACGTTTTTACTAATTTTGACCTATGGAATCACATCCTGAAATTTTGGAAACATCCTAAATAAACAAATAATTAACACAACAAAATGACCTTGTATACATGCCCGGATTTCAGGTAACTAGCACTCTAGGCAGATAATCTTTAGCCCCTCCACCTTTATCAGTTTCTCCAAATTGCCCATACATTATAAAATTTTACAAATTCACTTATTTACTACCAGTTTAAAAGCAGTATACATTATGCAATTACTAGTAAACCCCCGTGAAAAATTACAGGCTGATTAATTATAGATACACATTAGAAATACACAATTTAAAAAACAAACTATTTACAAACAACATTAAGGCCTACTTATCTAGGCCTATTTAAACATAATCCCAAACTAAAATCTACACTGGGTTTGTTTGGATGATGGGTGAAATCAGCTGTTTAAAGGAATAGGTAGGCCTATTTCTTCTTTAAATTTGTATAAACAAATAATATTGATGATAAAAGGTTGTATTTATATATACTAAATACACCTTAAAGCAAATATTTTAACGTATATTATAGTATTCATTAGTTCTACAACTAATATTTAAATTGTAGGATTTGACATGTAAGCTTATTTTTCGAAATCAAATCATTATCAAACTTATTTTGTTTTTTGCCTTACTGGACTGGATGTATTTACATAAATACCTTAATTCCTTGTACTGATCGCAGTCCTATTGCGATCACTATATTCACCGTTTCGCCTATTTTTCAGGTATTTTCAAACCGTTTATAAAAATTTTTAAATGATTTTCATCGACGTTAACTCTGGGCCGTCATTGTATCAGTACTGATTTGTTAGCCTTGTGTAGTTAAATTTATTTTGGAGATTGAAGGGGTTCGGCTCTAATAATACTGTCAAACAAAGCGTTGGAATGGAAATGGATCTTCTTGTTCAACAAGGAGCTTGGGTCTAAAATAGTAGCTTTAAAATGTGGAATTCATGGTTGGTCCTTTGGAGCATTTATTTAAAATTTGCAGATTATTATGGATATTGGTGACATTTTTTAATCTTGTAATCAAAATACCCACAAAAGAATAAAGATGATTATTTAGTATTATTTCTTATATTCTTATTACTGTACAGTAAACATTTTGGCAGTGGTTTTTATTACTAATAACTAATTATATCAGTTTAGTAATCTTTGTGGTGTAGGCTATATAAACAATCAAAATGCGGACAATTATGAAAACCTGGATTTCCACCTATGATTAACAATTAAGTTAAAAAACGAGTGAATAAAGTTATAGACACTCACTTCATGACCAGAAAAGCTGATGTCAATATGAATTTTTTCCCGATGATTGCACCTGCCCCAGAATTGTCACCTGCAGTAACACCTGCCTAAATCAAACATAATTATAAAATTAAATAACGTTAAAACGAACTTTTAACTAACGAAAAATTACAACTTTCAGGATAACTATTTATAAATTATTCTACTTTAGAAAAGAAAATGAAAGTCAACCCTTTCTTGTAACCCAGGGGTTCTAACTCAAATTTAAACAACAATGTGTTACATCAACAAGCACTCAAATGGGTGTGTATTGCATAAAACAATAAGGAACGGTTAATACAATAAAGCATTAGAGAATTCCTGTTACGGACGAAATACTCAGTTGGTGTTTTAAGTCCTGTACAGCACGAAATAGCGACCGCCACACTTATTTAACCCTAAAATGGGGTGACTTAATATTGGTAAAACACAGATTAAATCTTCATAAACAAGTACCCACTCAAGTTGGAATAGCATAATTGATCAGGTTATTTAGTATAA
>JAGFPH010004807.1:24247-41431 GCA_018207615.1 Philaenus spumarius | reverse complement strand
ACATTTGTCTACTAAGTAAAATGAAACTAAAAGTTAATTATGCTACACAATAATACATATACATAAACACACGAAACTACCCAAAGCCTTCTTGAACTGGATAAGTCTACTTTAAAAAATTCATGAAGTAAAGATGAAAAAATAAATGGTATTCATGAATAAATGGTAAAATTGCTTCAAGCTTGTAATACTGTAAATTGTTTTATTGGTTTTTGGTCATTTGAATGCAACAAGTTCGAAGTAGATAAAATGAAGTGATATTGAGATGTGATGACGTTTATGATCATGACAAATTATGGCTATTTACTTCGAAATGGCAGTTCACAGTTTCATACCTTGTGTGTAAAATGGCTGGACACAAGGTTAGGTAACAAACCTTGAACTAGCAGAGATGACAAGGCCCTAGTGGAAAAGAAATATACGTTTAAACCATTATTGAATGAAGTAGGTAGTATAACATGGAACGTTTCACAGATAGTATCTGTTTTCATCAGTCACTAATAGATAGATCTGTAAAAAAGAAGTTCTGTGAATTTGTTAACATCTCTAGTAAAATGTAGTAGGCCTAAATATGTTTTCTGAATATTAAAAAGGGTATCTTGGATCATTTTTATTTATTGCATTCATAAGCGTTTTCAATAGATTTGCCCTGTTCTTAAATCCGTGGCTGATAACATAACCTACCAAAGACTTCATAATATAACTTATCATAATTTTACTAGATATGTACCTACAGTAATACTTACACTGCAGGGACAGACTGTAGGACTATATGCACAAGAATTACTTTCATCAAGGTTAATGGCGAAACCATTATAGTAGGTCTGGCAAGAATCTTTGTCAAAGACGCTTTGTTTTCCTTGTTTGAGGTTACCATATTCTACCTGAATTTGTGGAATAAATCAATAATTAGACTGGGTTCTATTGAAAGGACTTTGTAAGCATACATATTATTATATTAATATTATTCAGGAAACATGCAGGACTAGTTCAAGTGTTCTATTGTAGAAGTATAGAATCAAATCCTGTGAGTAGCAGATTTCTTCAAAATTGCAGAGTGAACTCGCTGTCTATTCAAGGATATCATTATTTCCAACATTCTGAAAGCTTTATCGCAACATGGATTTGTTTCACAGTAGAAGTAGCGTACAAGCGCCTCCTGACAGGAAAATTGTAGGGCTGACACCAAAAGTAGTTTTCTCTTTCAGTACAAAAACTATGTAAGAGAAAGAGGATTATGCTGATGGCCAGCTTTACGTTCGTATCAATGAAAGTATAATATCAGCTCTATAACCAACCCGAGAGCTCTGGTGGATTAGATGTCAAACTTTTATTAGTGTTTGTCTCCTCCAACACTGAGTGCATTCTACAGTTGAAGAAGTGAGGGATAAATTGTTGCAGAGGGTTTGGCAAGAAAATTACTTTAGACAGAATGTTTCCTGCATTACAAGTCATATTGAACCATGATCAGGCTCCCTATTCAGTTATTTCCAACTTCTTTTAATGACAATAAACAAAGAACATAATTTATGAATCTCCTCTCCCAAGGTCGAAATCGTTTCATGTAATGCATATGTTTGTTAATTTTTGGTGGTTTTCACACAACTAAATCATGTTCCGTGATAATACTGTATCTACTTTAAGTAAAACTGCATGTAGAACTATTGTACAACAAAATTCTACAAATTTTCTAAATAAATTTGAATACAATGACTACACCGATTTATCCCCCAAGAAGCTTGGTAGCTAAATATTATAATATGGCCACTATAAGTATGTATCAAATATATACATTATAAGGGCCGGAACTAGGAGATTTATCAGGGGGGGGGGGGAAAGATCAGTTTGCCGCCCCACCCCTCCCTCTCTCCTCCCTCCCCCCACTATCTATACTAACCAAATACCACTCATCGATTGATTAATTGATTGACTGATCACAGTTTATCAAAAACCATACAACCTAGGAACTTGAAATTTGGTACACTTAGGCCTATTGCTCAGAGGCACACTAAGATAGGAAAATAATGTTTCTTAACCCTGGAACCGTACACCTCAATTTCTGTTACACTAACCGTACACAGGGATACTGGGTGCCCCAAAAATAAAAAATAATTTTTAATGGAAATTCTTTTTGTTTTATTAAAGAAACGTTATAAACGTGTTCTTTAGGCCTTAAATTATTGCAAAAACATACTTTTAATTACTTTTTAAAGATTTTAGTAAATATAATAAGAGAATTGCGAAAACCTACATTTTTTAACAAAGTTTTCTAAAGTTGCAGTTTTTGAGTTTTTTATCTAGTTTTCTTCACTACAACTGGCACAAACACTTTTTACATGATTTTTGCAAGTGAACTGGTTGCACTCAGCACACAAAATTGAAGAAAAATTTTAAACACACAGAATTGTACACTTGAAGAAAAACTTACACTAACCGTACACCGGGGCACTGAGTGCCCCAACAACATTCTACAAAAGGAATGTGATGTGTCACAGCCGCAGCAAACAAAGCAACTGACAGCTCATCAAGGTCAAGTAAAAGTCACGGGAGCTGGCTGCGGTCAGTGTTGTTAACTCAAATTTACAGCAAAACTAAAATTCTCTGGGGCACTGAGTGCCCCGGTGTACGGTTCCAGGGTTAATATCTCAAAAACCCTATCTCCTAGGAACGTGAAATTTGGTGTACGTATTTGTCATAGGGGCAAGAGGCACACTAAGAAAGGATTTTAAAATATTTGGCCTTTAATGTCTGAAACAACCTATACAAAAATAAGTATTGTGTGTTATAATTTCCTTAAAGCTAGAAAACTAAAATTTTGTACATTTATTTCTTACACAATAGATATAAAAAGTAAACCAGTTTTACACGTTCTGCTAAGGGGTGAAAATGTAGTGACAACCCCTAAAATTATAAATATTAATTGAATATTAATTAATCACGACCGCCTAGGACCGTGAAATTTGGTACAAATATTGCTCAATAGGAGCTAGAGAACTAAGAAAGGATTTTAAAATATTTTACCTTTAAGGGTTGAAACAACCCTTAAAACAATAAACATTTTTTGTTATACTTTCCTTAAAGCTAGAAAGCTGAAATTTTGTACATTTTGTTACAAGTTGTATATAAAAAAATAAACCAGTTTTACATTTTATCATGTTCTGCTAAGGGGTGAACATTTAGTAACAACCAATATAACTTTAAAATATTAATTTAATACCGCCAAGGAACGTTAAATATTTGGTACACATGTTGCTCATAGGCGATAGAGGCGCACTAAGGTAGGATTTTAAAATATTTGGTCTTTAAGGGTTTAAACATCCCCTAAAACAATAAATATTGTTTGTTTTACTTTCCTTAAAGCTGAAATTTTGTACATTTATTTCTTACAAAACACATATGAAAAAGAAATGAGTTTTACATTTTGTTACGTGTTGCTAGGGGTGAAAATGTGTTAAAAACCCCTAAAAACAATAAATATTAATATTCATACTTTTCTTAAAATTAGAGAGCTGAAATTTTGTACATTTATTTCTTACCCGATACATATAAAAAGTAAACCAGTTGTACATTTCGTTACGTGCTGCTAGGGATGAAAATGAGATAACAACCCCTAAAAACAATAAATAAAAATTTTTATACTTTCCATAAAGCTAGAGAGCTGAAATTTTGTTAATATTTCTTACAAGATACATATACAAAATAAACCAGTTTTACACTTTATTACGTTCTGCTAAGGGTTGAAAATGTAATAACAAAACGATAAATATTCATTGGAATTCTTTCCTTAAAGCTAGAGAGCTGAAATTTGGCACTTATTAATTTTAAGAAAATATTTTAGACGTAAGCTGATCAAAACTATCCCGATCTATACACATATCTGGGTGATCTGCAAACATCCAGCTAAGACTGTGATTTACCAGTCTGTAGATTTAAAAAAAGATGCTCTTCACTCTGAATTTTTATTGATTTAATTTATTTAGCACACATACCAGAACGATTGGCGGGCGGCCAGTGAACAATAAATACCAAACTAATTAAATATACATGCTATAATTCATTTTCGTGAATTAATAGATGAAAGAAAATGAGAGAAAAATATGACAATTAATTATGAATCATGGTGATGCTACAAACAAATACCTTGTAGCGAAGCACGGGTATTCAGCTAGTTAAAATGTGACACCTCCGTAAGCTATTTTTTTAGATGCGGTAGTTGAAATTACACACCATATGTAAAAATATATATGTTATGAAGAAGTTTTATTTACGAAAAACACTTATTTATTACATTAGTACATTTATACATGACTAATACTTATAATGTTTTTGTATTTGTAACTCAATTGGAACTACACCAAAAATTACGACTAAAATGTCATTTTAGCTTGGTTGGAAGTTGGAATGTTATGTATTGCACCTAAAATTGAATTCTTTGTGCCTTCTTAGCTGCAAATGTACTGATGATGTCGTCAAAGTTGATAAGGGAAGCTCGTTGGTGTTCAATTGATATTATGCTTAGATTAGAGAGTCTCTTCTGTCCCATTGTACTTCTCATGTAGTTTTTGATGATTTTCAGTTTGCTAAAACTTCGTTCTCCAGATTATACTGTAACTGGCAGCGTGAGAAACATTCTCAGTGCAGTAGTGATGTAGCCTGTAATGTGCGGTAGCCTTCCTCCAGTTTATTTTTATAAATAAGATTTAACATTTCTCTTGATATGGCTTCTTTTAATTTATCATTAACTGATAAAACGTGGTGCTTGAAAATTTATATTTCAAATTTAAATTCTTCATTGTTGAGATCCACAGTCTAGATGTTTACCAATTATTCTGATTTAATTTTTAGATCTTTTACTTGCATTTCTTTGAGTCGAACTCCATTCAAAAATCAAAACTGGCTGTTTATGTTGTCCTTACCTGATTTTTCTCTTGAGCCTTCTTCTTCATTAATATTAGGTTTTTTAAAAAAAAGCTTCTAATTTTGGTGGAGCACATCGCTTTCTTTCTTCCGGCAAGTTTTCTATACTCGGCTCTACTGAGTCGTTTTCTGCCATCCATAATTTGGAAACTGATAAAAACGCAGCTCAAAATGTACAAAAAAATTCCCTTTTCCAAACACTGATAAACGGTAACACTCCGGTAACCAACACTCCGAACAATAACTGAATGTAAATAAAATAAAACAACTGTTGGTTTGTAGAAACACACGCAGGCAACACAACTGCAGCCGTGGCAACTGGCAACAGAGTAGGAGGTGGCGCATCGCGTCAAGGCCACACTGACCCCGCTGCCGAGTGCTCAGGCTACTAATTCATACCAGTAGTAGGCATAACACTCATTGCAGACTAATGAGCTGCGTTAATTCTTGTGTCTTATAAGACTTAAGAATTAACTTGGTATACAGTATAATAAAGTTTATAAATTATGCAAAAAATCTAATAAAATTCAACAATATTGATTGTGATATTATTATTTTAAAAACGTTTTTATTAACTTGTTTTTTATAAACTTTTTAAATTTTGACGCCTCCTGAAATCTGCCGCCCGGGACATATGCCCCTCCTGCCCCGCCCTAGTTCCGGGCCTGATTATAAATAAGTATGTTCTAAAGTTTACTTTTTAAAACTTAAAGTAATGTCAACTGTATGTAGTAGACAGGTCTGGTATACAGATGGCTTGAGACCAGCCAAAGGTACTAGAGCAGGGATGAACATACATATGTAGAGGCCTTTATATTCAAAGGAAGTAGTCAATGTTCCTGGAGTTTTGTACAATAGTCTTCTAAGCAGAAGTAGCCTACATAATTCGGTTGATTGCACAAAACCAATTCTGACCGGAGATTATATGGGTAAGGATATTATGATATGCTCTGACAGTAACACTGATATTAAAGCCTGCAAAAACATTTGAGACTACTTTTGGAATACCAGTCTCCGCTAGGTCAACTATCAACTCGAAGGCAGTTAAGCTTGGTTCCTGGACATGAAGAAATAGAATAATTGATCAAATGGCAAGCAAGAGAGATGGAATTCCTCCAGTGGTCAATAGAGAAAATATGTCTGATCAGACAAATAGGTGGTGAGGGTCAGAGACAGGTCCTTGTCTTTGTTGATGAAGCAGAGCAGGTGGGTAATTACAATGATCCTCATTCTGTGTTCTATGTGAACGTAATAATATTTGGGTCAAAGCTATCTCGACACTAATTAAACACAAGAAGAAAATGTTCAAGACCTTTGTTGTGAACTGCTATCTGTTTCAAGTGGCTAAAAGGACCTTGTGGTTTACGTGCAGATTACCTGGCAGCAGGTGTTTTTTTAAAAATTATTTCTTGATATAAAAGCTAATAGTCAGATTTGAACCTTAGTGTGTTAACTGCAGCTACCAACCAGTTTCACAGATCACATCTTTGTCATAGTAATAATATTAGTTTTAATAGCTTGTTAGCAGAAATATTTACTGATTTTTACCTTCGAACTATTACTGCTACCATACCCAACGACCACAGCAGTCGTTCCATTTTTGCCTCCCTGTGTTGCCAGTCGTATAGGCTTCACAGATTTGCCATATTTGATGGGCTTTGACAGTTTAAGCAAACCCACATCGTAACTGTATTGGGTGTCAAATTTTTCGTGTATAATGACTTTTTCAACGGCCATCAATTGCCCTCCTTTTGTGTAGCTGTTGCTACCTACACGGACTTGCAGCTCTGCAGGAGTATAACTGTTGGCAAAAAACCAATTAAACCATGTTAGAGTAAACATCTTCTCCCAGTTAATAGCCCAGTCGGTATAGGTTAAAACTAGCAGTAATTTGCAATATGGCCGATTTATTTTTATAAGTACCTTAAAGTATGTACATTAACATAAAAAAAAGTTTACCAGTCTAACGATTTCCCAAAGTCGAAAAAAAATCGATTATCATTTTTTTTTCGATTATCCTTAATATTTCGAGCTATGATGAAGATAGAGAAAAATAAAAATACCACCGTGTAGGGGAGGTATTTTTCAATAAAAAAGGTAATATGTATTTATTTCCTCCGAGCAATGGTTTGTCTGGAAAAAATTCGATAATGCGGGTATGTATTTTGCAGCAGGGGAAATCACTAAAAGGGGTCATCTTATTCATATATGAAGTGTTAGGTCATTCTAAATTGGCCGAATTTTAATATATCGAATTGAAACTTGACATAGGAGTTAAAATATATATTTTAAACATTTATGCTGAGTCTCAGCTTGTTATCTTGAAAATGACCCGATCTAGAACCACTTGACTCATCAATGGGTTTCTCGATTTTAGGAGTACCGGACCCACAAACTAATTTTAATCGGCTCCAGTTTAGAAAATTTTCAAAATATCAACCTGAAAGTTTTTTTACAAGTTAAATATATATATTCGAACAAGTTCAAGGAGTATAAAACTTTTTCATCATTTACTTTTAAAAGCACAAGTAAATTAAAAAAGTATAATTTTAGACCTTTTTAAATTTTTCATCAAAACGCTTGAGTTGATCAGCTGCAGATTAGTCATTTTTGAAAATATAGTTTTTAAAATAAGTATAGCAAAAAACAATTAATTGTATTTGTAACTTCTGTACCAATTTTTAAATCGATATGTTCAAAAATGTCGAAAATGGAGTCGTTGAATCCAAAAGTGTTATAGTTAAAACGAGATAGGTAAAACAGAAGACTATTTTCAAGCGCCTCGTTTTTAAAAATAACAAGAAAAAATCGTGTATACTTACTAAGAATATTTATATTGGTGTACTCAACTTGTAAAACAAATTTGGTGTTGATATTCCAAAAATTCACGAAACTGGAATAGATTGAAATTAGTTTGTGGGTCCGGTACTCCCAAAATCGATAATCGAAATCGACTCCTAGATCGGGTCATTTTCAAGATAACAAGCTGAGACTCAGCATAAATGTTTAAAATATATATTTTAACTCCTACGTCAAGTTTACGAATTGATGGGGTGTGTGTTAAAAGATATATAGTAGTTATATTCAGTATTAGAGTTAGTATGTTTGGTGTAAAGATATTACTTTGCGTAAGACAGATGGAGGTAAACAAGGAATCATAATAAGGAAGGATGAGCTTGGCGGAAGTGTTTTTGTGTTGCACGGAAGAACAGTGTAGTTTGTCAACACGGAAGTTAGATGGGTTATATAAGCATAACCCTAATCTAGATTCGAGGCCAGTCTGTTAAGCGCGGGGCCGGAAAGCTAGGCCAGTTAGCTAGGGACGTTTGGCCGGGACTTGGCCAAGTATTGTGATCGAGAAGCTAAGGGTTGGAAGCTGGACAGCAAGAGACAAGTCATCACTACGAGAAGTCTACACGAGATTGAAGGACGAAACCGGTTCTGCAATAGAACGAGATTTGAGTGAGTCACAGAATACTTAGTCTATTAATATCACATTGAGTTTGGAGTCAAAAGATTAACGGGAAAGTTTAATTAAAGTAAATTCAGTAGCTTTGTTTACCTAGTTCTTGTTTCAGTCTGTCATACGAAAGTAGTATCTAGTAAAGGAAATGTATGTAGATCATAAGTATAGGCTAATGTATCGAATCAAATGTACCTGTATAATTGCAAGGGCTTGCGAATAAAGCAATGTTAAAATAAGTATTACCACTGAACCACTGGAATGCATTGTTATTGATCTGTCCCTTATTTATATATTAACTTAGTGTTTGAACCCGGATGATAAGGATAGTTAATTTCTACCCCTAACATGTACTCAACTTGTAAAACAAATTTGCTGTTGATATTCCAAAAATTCACGAAACTGGAATAGATTGAAATTAGTTTGTGGGTCCGGTACTCCCAAAATCGATAATCGAAATCGACTCCTAGATCGGGTCATTTTCAAGACAACAATCTGAGACTCAGCATAAATGTTTAAAATATATATTTTAACTCCTACGTCAAGTTTCAATTCGATATATTAAAATTTGGCCAATTTAGAATGAGCCAACGCTTCATATATGACTAAGATGTCCCCTTTTAGTGATTTCCCCTGCTGCAAAATACATACCTGCATTTTCGAATTTTTTCCAGACAAACCATTGCTCGGACGAAATAAATACATATGACCTTTTTTATTGAAAAATACCTCCCCTACACGGTGGTATTTTTTATTTTTCTTTATGTTCATCATAGCTCGAAATATTAAGGATAATCGGAAAAAAATGATAATCGATTTTTTTTTTCGACTTTGGGAAATCGATAGACTGGTAAACTTTTTTTTATGTTAATCTACATACTTGAATGTACTTATAAAAAAAAATCAGCCGTATTGTAAATTACTGGAACTTTTGGTCTAAAATTACCTCTACCGACTGGCCTATAACGGTTTCATCATTAAACCGTTTAAATAGCCGCCGTTTTGAAACAACTGAAGGAAATCGGTTCATTATTTTTTCCAAGTACAAATTGGTGGCTAGGTAGAATTACAAGTATCTTAGGACCTGTGTTTGTGTAAAAGTTTGTACTTATTTTTATTCAGGTAACCATATCCTGAAGTTTTAGAACAATTTTTGGACATATCCTTATCAAATAAGTAACAACAAAAACGACCTTGTATATCAATTAAATTTAACCATAACAGTAACACATAACAACAACTAAAAAAAATAATAAACAATAAAACTCATGTTATATACAAAGTTTAATTTCAGAAAACATGTACCTCAGGAACTCTGTAACAGAATAGAACTATGGTCCAGAAATAGTTTTATGACTCTTAAATTTTAGTTTGGATGGTTGATGTAATATTGCAGGCTGTCGAACCAGCCAAAAGTAAGCTATAGGCTAATGGTAAGGTTGCGAAGGTTTGGTAGTAGGTCTAACTAAAGATTTTGTAATCATGTTATCAAAATGCCTACAAAGGAGTAAAGATTATTATTAGGAGTATCTTTCTTATTACTATAATCACTTTGGCTGTGGTTTTTTTATTACTAGTAACTAGTTGTATCAGTATAGTAAGCTTAGTGGTGTATATAAATAATCAAAATGCGAAACAATTATACTATCAAATCCTCTTGTAATCATGTTATCAAAATGCCTACAAAGAAGTAAAGATTATTATTAGGAGTATCTTTCTTATTACTATAATCACTTTGGCTGTGGTTTTTTATTACTAATAACTAATTGTATCTGTAAAGTAAGCTTTCTATCAGTGAATATAAATAATCAAAATGCGAACAATTATTTTCAAATCCTCGATTTCCACTTAAGATCAACAATTAAGTCAAAAAACGAGTGAATAAAGTTATAGATATACTCACCCATTGACCAGATCAGCTGATGTCAATATGAACTTTTTCCCGACGATTGCACCTGCCCCAGAAAAGTAGTCTGATTTAATACCTGCCTTAAATCAAACATAAATGTAAAATTAAATTATGTTAAAACAAACTTTTAACTAACTACAACTTTCAGGATAACTATTTGTAAATTACTGTATCTTTAGAAATAAATTGAATGTCAACCACTTCTTGCAATCCAGGTGTTGTAACTCCAATTCCTAATTGGGTGTGTATGCATAAACGGTAAGGAAATGATTAATAAAATCAAAAGCTTTTGAGAAGTAAAGAAAGTAGCCTCTCTACACTCCATCGCTAATCGTATGTCATCAGATACACATAAAAGTTCTGTCGCAGTGCTATTGTCCATCCAAAAGCCTGACTGAAATGGACTGAGAAGAATATTATCTTTTAAATATTTCATTAACTACTCAGTGTCTGGTGAGTGACGCTTTAGTTGGCTCAATCACATCATTATCGCCCATGATAAGAGGACTAGTAGGAATAATAAGCTCCTCCCTAAAACTTTAATTGTATTAAGTATTTTGAAAATCCAATAACAATCTGTGATTGGTGTTATGATATGATTGTTAAAACTTAGTAAATTATTTAATGATTAGCATGTATTAATTATGCAGTCATATTTATGCATTAGTTATAGATATTGCACCTGTTTTCTTTATGAGAAAATTTATTAATTTGTGCCATTGTCTGTTGCTCCTGTTCCATATATGTAAGTGGTAAACACAATAAGAAAGCTAACTTGTGTTCTGAATGTAAGGACTCTTAACAAAATCATGAAAAGGGCAAAGGGCTGATTTTAGATGTTTATATTATTTCTGAATTCTTTCTTCAAGTTAATAGACTAATATTTTTATATTAATAAAAGCAATATATGTAATTTTTGACAGTGGACATTTTTTACCCCCCTTGGTAAAACGTGTAGGCTAACTAGTAATATCTTGGAAAATGTAGAGTTAACCCTTTTCACGGTATTCATAATTGACACCAAGTGGCTCATACCAGACCTCTTAAATGGCCAAATTTGTCACTTATATTCAGTTAATGTTCAAACTACTATAACTAATTAACTACTTATTCAATATACATGAAATTTTTACCATATCTTAATATTATATTGGTATATAAAAAATTTGTATATTTACTTAAGGATGGTTGACACGGTACGAGTAAGCTCGGACCGAGCTAGCTATTTGTACTCGGTCAGAGTACATTCAAGCCGGTAAACTCGGAACGGTGTTGACACCCACAACAACACTCGGATTGAATTTTGTTAGTGGTAATGGCGAGAAATGTAGTAAAACAGTAATTGATTGATTATTTGTTCGTAAATTATGTCTGATTTTGTGCGTAAAGTATTGTTATGTGTTGCTGATATGCTAATTGAGGAAGTACGGGATCCAAAGTATTGGCGTAGAGTTCCTGAACGAACAGGACTTCCTCAGCTTCATACAATTCAACAAAATAAACTGTATCCCTATCGGACAGCCTTTTAATGCTTTTCTTGTTTTTTACCACTTTAAGCTCCTCTGTAGCCATCTTGAGAATATAAGACACTCGTATCCGAGAAAGTAGAGTAGTATCCGACTTCACTCGGCCCGAGTTCGTCACTTCAGAGATACTCGGACGCATTGTTGACATGGTACGAGTAGCGTTCGAGTGATCCGAGCTCAACATCCGAGCTAACTCGGTCCGAGCTTACTCGTACCGTGTCAACCCGCCTTTACCTAATGTAGCACTGAAATTTTTTTTAAGTCCAAATAAAAAACAAATTGCAAAATAAATTCACTCACAGTTATAACTTTTACAAAAATTTTAGAAGACACTTTATATTTGTTAGGCCATAATTAATTATTAAACTGTGTGTTTTATTTGTGTTCAATTACTACAAAACTACATTTACTAAATCAAAAAATTACCCATGTATTTTAAATTCAGTCTAGCCATGTTTTACGTGACTCTTAGTTTACAAAAGTTGTGCTACAGATGATTATAAACATAGATCTAAAACCCTATTCAGCTGGAAGAAATAACAAATGATATACAAATGTACTGTAAAATGTTCTCTGGACACGTTTCAGAAGATAGTTTTAAAATATTCAAACAGATGGCGAAGTTATTTATACACATTTAAAGATCTACTACAGATTAGTACGGAAAGCCGGGGGGGAGTGAAAAAAGTAAATCGCTACTAGTTACTACGGAATATTGAGGAAAGGGTTAAGGCTCAAATCCATATTGTGTAATGCTGTTATGTAACAACTGTTTTCACTAATATGATTTCAAACAAGAAGAATAGATTAAATTTTTAAATAAACAAATCAAGCTTACACTGTTACAATTTAGGTTAAAATAAGTAAAAGTTGTTTGTTTTTGTTCTTTTAGGATTTTGTCAAGTTTCTGAATAAATTTTTTTTCATACATGTTTGTTTCTTTTTCTCAATTTTAAAACAAAGGCTAAACATTCTCTGGTGCAACACCCCTAGTAATTTCAACTACAAGCTGCCACTACCTAAAACCTTTATAAACTGACTTTTACCTGATATGGAAAGCTTTTGCTTGAAGCTGGTGTACCTCCAGTGATACCAAGTCCTTTACTTTTTCCACCTGGAGAAACCTTTAGCAAAGATTTGTCCTGTGTAGCAAACGCTACTCCTGTATTATAAACAAATTTAAAACATTTTCTTTATACTTTATGTCAAAATTCTTGTCTTTACAGGACCTGTACAGTGATGTATCACATGACTACAGCCCCTCACTGCAACGAATATTGCTGCAAACCGCATTTTGCTATTTTAACAAATAACCAAGATAAAGGGCGGTTATTTTACAGCCATCCTATATTACACACATATTAAAACATGTATTAAAGTTCTTGTAACACGTGATCTAAAGACACGTCAAGAGATCTTGTGCATTTTCATCTGCTAGTAGAGAAAAAAGACCAAAAGTTCCTGTTGCAGTTGGAACCACACAATATCGTAATGGTCTTCATCTGATACGGCCATCTGCAAATCAGAACATTTATTTAACAGATAACCCTTGTCTTTATGTTTTATTTTGCATAGAAAACCTATTCCATTATAGTGGTTTAGTTGAGGAAATGGTCCTTTCAATGAGCTTATGGTGTGATCCAAAACATAAAAATAAAAGTCACAAGCAGCTGTTATGGTCTGCAAAAGTTCTTGCTATTCAGCGGTAAACATACAACACGTGCACTAGTACTATGAAGTTCGTTTTTGGTGGAAAAAGAACATGCCTGTAACCGATGCGAGATTATAGAAATATAAAGCAAAAAAAATCAATAGAAAACACTTTCCAACATTTTTTAGGCTCTTCTAATATTCCAATTGCAGACATACTCAGCTCACCTCGGGTATAATAGGTATGTCCAAGGAAAAGTCCATCTAAAGTCATTATTGGAAGTAGAGTTGAAGTTTTGAGGTAAAAGTTATTATTGGAGTAAATCATGAGTTTGGCTCATTGTTATTGTTACAAGTTGAAAGTATTTGAAAGGAAGGCCTTTAGAAGAATTTACAGTGCAGGCAATTTGATGGCTATTGGAGGATAAAAAGTAATGCTGAGATAGAAAATTAGTTAAATATAAATTTGATAAAAGTAGGCCATATAGTGTGTATAGAAAACCATGTTCAAAGCAGAACGTTGTAAATGATTTAGAAGTAACAAATATGCTGCTGTGTCAATAAAGGAGTTTTCATCCCACAAGAACCTGTAATACCACACTTACTTAAAGGATGCTGTAAACCTGGATTTATAGAGGCTCATTATTTATCAAATTACATTTCTCTCAAATAAATACAAGTACAAATTGAATTACTACATGTTATATGAAATACTATAATATTTATATAAATGTAAAACTTACCACACAAACAAAACATAAAACAAACACTGAGATATTGCATTTTGTTTCTAAACAAATTAAAGTTAAGTTTTAGGCTTTTATACAATCACATTTATCTCAACTGAGATAAAGGGGGATTTAAAATTTAGTAGGCCTTGATTTATGTTGACAGTTCTATTAATAAACATTAAAACATATACCCTATTCTTAATAAAAATCAATCATAGAGCTGACGTGAGTTGAGCGAATTTCCAAAGTTAAGTTTATATGTTTAAGTGCAACCATTTGGGAAATTGGTCTACTCACGAAGGCACTGAACAGCTTCCTGCGTGTACGAAATATGTTAGTAGAATTTGTTTCTTTCTACACAAAACATGTTTAATAGTCAAAGTCAAGTTATCTTCATCATTGATGATTACAGTCACACACTTATAGATGTAGGCCTATGCCTAACTTATAAGAGGCCATGGTTTTGGCGAGGCAACTCATTCAGTCTTGATAATTTGTTCGTCTTGTGGCAAAAATCAAATAATAACGCAGCACCCAACCTCTCGACTCTGCAGATCTTGCCCCTTGCAACTTTATCTTCTTTCTAAAATTAATAAACGGTACCAGGAACTGGCACATACTTTCTCACAAATACATTTAAATTACTAAACAGATTCACTGTGACTTGTAGGGTGGGGTAGGAGAGTTTTTTTATTAAAGTTGGAGATTAACTAATAAATATTATTATTATTATTAAATAATATTATTATTATTAATAATAATAATAAATAATAATAAATAAATAATAAATAATAATCGAGAAAACTATTCTATCGATTTCGAAAAAATTTGCACCAAACACGTCAGTTAGGTCTTCATAGATGCACGTAAAATGGTTTTGAAATTTTTTTTAAACAACCCGCTTTATGGTCAAAAAACCCCCAAAAACAGTTATTATTATTATTAGCTAAACGAGAATTTTTAGAAAGATGCGGGTTTCTGTATATGGTAGGGCACATTATAGGCTACAAATAAGCCAAATTTTATCAAAATCGTTAGAGCCGTTTTTTAATAAAAAAATAATAACTGATTTTTTGGGGGTTTTTTGGCCAAAAAGGGGGTTGTTTTTCAAAATGGTTCAAAACCCTTTTTCGTGCATCTATACAGGCGTACTGGACATGTCTGGTGCAAATTTGGTTGAAATCGATCGAATAGTTTTCTCTCTAGCTTTGTCTACATACAGACATACAGACATACAGACAGACATTTTGTAAAAACCACTTTTTTGGACTCAGGGGGTCCCAAAACGGATATTTCCACAAAAATCTCAACATCGATTTTGTTTGCGATCACTATACTTTCTCTATACTATAGTATAGTGAGAAAGTAAAATCAGTGCAGAGAGGAAGTCACTTTGACGTCACTATAAAGATGTTACTGGCAGTAATTATTAAGTCATGATTGTATTTTTCAAATTAAACCATTTATGATCAATAAATACCTTGTTTCCGTGAAATACTGCTCACAGTCCTGTTTAATGTTAATCATTTATGATCGTGAGTTACCATGTATTTACTGTCCAGCAAACAAGGCTGTATTTCTAAATAGGCTGAGTAGGCTGCAGTCTAGAGCGGCAAACTTTTAGGGGCGGCAATTAGGAATTTTTAAAACTGAAAATAAACCCTTTTGACTTTATTTAATAGCAAGAAATAATGTATATGTAAGCCTAATTTAAATGTAAAGGCAACTAGTCTAATCTCTATAACACGTCTATACACATGACTTGGATTCTGATTTCGTTGAAGAATGTATATCCACTTTCAAAAGTACAGTACTGTTAGGCAGGTGCAGGGATTGAGCACCCGGCAGAAAAAGCGTTCCAAAGGAATTTCAAAATTTCTCCGATGTAATTCCCTAGAAGATGTGTACCTGAATTTGGACATCGCACTAAGAATAAGCCTGAGCATACCTGTTACAAATTATGCTGGAGAACGTAGTTTTTCTGCCTAATATAATTAAAACTTATCTACGAACTAGCATTTCTGAAGAAAGGTTGAACTCACTTTCTTTACTGTGTATTGAGTCAAAAACCACGAAAACACTTTCGAATGAAGGCATTATAAATGAGCTTGTTCTTAAAAAATCCCCCAAGAAAGTGATGTAAATTTGAACACGAATGAAGATGCAAAATATAATTCCTATGCGGGTTGTTTAATTTGTTTGTGTATACAATTTTGTTGTAGTTGGTAGCTATACTTTATTTTCAATACGAATGGTAAAACAATAATTAACTAGCCTGATGGATGATAGGCCTACATTTTATGTAGCCTAACCTAAACTTAAACTTCATTATCCTTATCCAGTAGACGTTAATTGAATAACAGTAGGCCCTACTTTATTTATGTAAAAACATAGAGATTTTATGGTAAAACTATAACTTACGGTAAAAACTCATGAATTTGATAAATTTACAATAGCATACCGGTACCAAAGTTTATAGCCTAAAGTGTTTGTTAATAGACCTATATTATAATAACTTAGATTTACTTTAGGACAAATCGTCATCTTTTATCTAATTTACAATATTAAAATATTCCCTTAGTAAGCATATTTTACATCATCATGTACATTAATAATAATAGGACCTAGGCCTACTCAAAAACAATAATTCTAAAACGAAATACCTAGATATGCTTAACCTATAAAACAAAAATATAGATAAAAGGACGAATATGAAAGTATGTTTCAGATTTAGTAGCTAATAAAGTCATTTGAGGTAGGCTATTTGTGTTTAGTTATTTGGTGAATTTACCAGCTTAAAATAACCTAATTTGATTGAAATCCCGTTTGCAATATTCAATTAGGCCCGTGGATCATAATAATTATCATACTGTAATTAGCAATATTTGTCAATAGTCAAACCAAAGTTTAAATAAATCTTTGCAGAGAGCAGCACATTACGGACCAGATCAGAAACTTCAATATTCAATTAACATGTAGGTAGCAGCA
>JAGFPH010004807.1:5476-24147 GCA_018207615.1 Philaenus spumarius | reverse complement strand
AACTACTATTTATTCCTACAGTTGTTGTAGCGCTTTCTAGTAGTTAAAGTAACAACTACGATCAACTTGATTTCAATATTTGGCAGAACCATAATTAAAATAGACCAGCAAAAATAGTAACCTACTTTTCCTCAGTGAGACAGCAATTCTTTTGTCCCGCCTCACTGAGAAAAATGACAGAGCACCGAAATTAAAACTGTTGTATCCGTAAGGTGCTGCTACCTGGTAGATTAATTTTAAAACTATTTATAACTATTTTGCTACATGCCTGAAAGTGCTGCTACCAAGTTTAAAATTGTGAACTATTATTTGTTCTAATATATATTTTGGTAAATTACTGTATAATAAATAAATAAATTAATTACTTCTGTCTTTCTGTAAATTTTTGTCCTGTAAGGAATTAATATATTATTATTAATTTAATGGTCTGTAAAAAACATTTAATTTCTTAAGGCAGATTGAATTTTATTATTTAAGTAGCAGTCAAACTATTAATAATTGTTATTTCCTTTAAATAGGTTAGTTTACAGTCTAAAAACATTTTTAGAGTGTCACTAACCTCAAAGAACAAAACTAAAAAGACGTTAGTAAAAAAATGTAAATAAAACTAATGTAATCTAAGTTAATATCTTACAAAAATTAAATTGTGTAAAACCCCCTTAAACCAATTTAGAGCTATTTTGTATAAAATAACACCAATTAATTGAATCTAAATACACAACTAAAGGGGGTGGCAAAAGGGATAAAGCCTACAGGAGGCAAACTCCTAAATCCGACCCTGCTCTCAAATTCAAACCCCATGCATAAATACTTTAAATTAAACATTTCAAATTAACTAGTGTTTATATTACCATATAAAACACGTAGCATAATGAAATTTGTAATAAATTTGTTTAGGGATTAACATACATCTCTAATATACTGGTAGCCTATTATATAGGCCTAAGCCTAAGGACATAAACAGACTGTGATTCCTCATTATTTCCCAGAACATTAGGCCTAAACCAATATGAAATTGGTATAGTGATTCCCTCTATGGCTCTATAGGTCACTGCATTTCCCATACTTCCCTCCATACAACACAAATAATTTGAACAACGCATTGGTACTATATTTCCTAAAATGAACTATCAGTCATCCTATTTCTGGAGATTGAAATTTGGTGGTTCTTTCCCAGTTACTTATATAAGAATATGGAGGTAGAATATAGATTAGATCATTTTTATTGCATTGATAGTATCCATTTCGGGACTTACTTTCATAATAAAAAGGGCTTTAAAATGTACTCCATTTATTCTTGAATGAAATGTTTTCTTTTTGTGGTGGGAAGAGTATAAGTACCGGTATTGTTTTGGAATACTGTTGGAGATATTTTTAAACTCATAGGCTACTTACAACCCATGGAAAAACTCAGGACTGCTATAAGCACAAATATTAATTCGTCAAGAATAATATGGTAAATAGAGTTTAACTGATAGAAGTCTACCAAAGTTACTTAATTTACCTTCTTGGAGGAAAACTTCCTGAAATTTATGAAAAATACTAGAATTGGAATATTAAATGATACAGATCTTTTATCAGAAAACATTCAGAACTAGTTCAGGAATTATTTAGTAAGACAATACATCAATACGGTAATCTATAGTCTATATATAAAAGCCAAAACCCACTGACTCACTGACTCACTGACTCACTCATCACGATTTCTCAAAAACTACCGAACGGATTGGTATGAAATTTGGCATGTAGCTTCCTCTAGGGCCATAGGTGCTCACTAAGAAAGGGTTTGAAAAAATTCGGAATTTTAGGGGGGTTTGGGGGGGATCAAAGTTATTAAAAAATTACTTTTTCAAAACTACCGAACGGATTGGAATGAAATTTGGTATGTAGCTTCCTCTAGGGCCATACGTGCTAACTAAGGGAGGGTTTGAAAAATTTCGAAATTTTAGGATGAGTTTGGGGGGATTAAAGTTACTAAAATCATAATTGCAGATCTTTTATTATTATGACAATAGTGCTTTTATTATTTAAGATCTATATATATAAAAGCGAAATACCACTCACTGACTGAACACTTAAAAAGAATACAATTACGTTAAAAAGACTGAAAATACCAACCACCACGGGCAACGCCGTACGGGTCAGCTAGTCAAATAATAAGAACCAAATAATTTGCATTTTGCACATTTCACAGAGTGATTTTTCAAAAAGAAAATAAACCTGATTGTGTCAGATTTTTAATACCACCCATACTACTTTTAATTTCTGAGTTGCAGATTTTGTATATTACCGTACTTTAATTTCTAATATGCTTGTCCGCTAAGTATGACATGCAATTTTTGTCAAATTCTTTGCGTAGACTAAAGATAGGACAATAAAAGCTTCAAAAATCCTGATCTTTTAGATGGACCACAAGTTTGAGCCTCAAACTTGAGACTTTGAACTTTCCAGACGTACTGCACATCAACATTCCCGATACCATTTATCATGTAAAACGTCTTCTCACAACGATTTTGTAATCAAGCATGTTTGACTTTTATCATTATAATTTACTAGTTGTTGTGCCCGTTCTTCGCACGGGTTGAACTAAGGTTTTCATAAATAAAAACAAATAATACTAATGAACAATTTATTTTGAAATATTATAATTAAACCTAGGGTAAAATTTAATAGCCCCTTTGGATTTGATAATAATTTTAAATGCTTTACTTTTAAACCCTTCCTTATAAACAACATTCGCTCTGCGACCCAGTGGCTGAAGAATGGTCAGACTGTCTGAACAGCTAACTCTGGAGCAGGCCACGTAGAACTGGCCATGGGAGAAGCAGTCTTCTTTTAGGTTTACTCCGACGTGCTTCAGAGACTGTCCTTGAGCCTTGTTAACTGTCATGGCATAACAAACTCTTACTGAAAATTGGATTCTTTTGAACTGAAAGGGCATGTCAGTTGGAATTAATGGTATTCCAGGGATAAAAACAGATTCACTTTTTCCACATCCAGTTAGAATAACCGCCTCAATTATAGTATTTTCTAGGGATTTAACAATCAATCTTGTTCCATTGCATAGTTTTGGTGAATGGAGGTTCCTCAATAGCATAATCGGTGCTCCAACTTTAAGTATAAGGTTGTGGTCGGGCATTCCTGGTAGATTTAGTGTGTTAAGAAATTCTATAGGATAGTGGACTGCATCTTCTATTTCAACAATGGAATCAAGGGACTTATAATTTCTTGTCTCACTCGAAAACTGTTGCAAAAGCAGGTTGTTGATTTCGGCTGATATTTCATTTTTGGGAGTTAAAATGGCTCGCTCACTTAACCAAGTCAAGTCTTTGTTTAAGATATGTTTGATGTCAGAGTAAACCGTCTCAATTAGACATTTTAAATCAGAGACTACTATACAGAGTTTTTTTGGTATTACTATTTTTCCTTCGTTGTTTTCTTCAAAATTGCCATCTCCTATTGTCAGCAGTAGATTTGCAAACTCTCCTGCATTCTTGTCTCCTTTCAAGTGGACCCTCATGTTAACTGTTAGTGATATTACCTCAGTTTTTTTCCAGAGGTATGAGGATTTGATGCAGGAATCCACCTCGTCAGCTTGGGTTCCACGGGGCACAACAGGAAGGAAGTCTCCGGCGAGCAGAACAGTTGCAACCCCCATGAGACTGTCGTTGTTTCGAAAATCTTTTAACGTTCTATCCAGAGCTTCAACGGCACCCTTGTGGGACATGGTAATCTCGTCTCATACTATTAATCTACAATCTCGTAGAACTGCAGCCGTGACGCTTTGCTTTGAAATATTACATAATGGAGACTCATTGTGGTTGAGATTCAATGAAAGTTTAAAGGTAGAGTGGGCTGTTTTCCCTCCTTCCAAAAGTGTGGCTGCAATCCCAGATGAAGCAACAGCAACTGCAATATTCTTCTTTGATCTGACTTTGGCAAGTAGTAAGTTTAGGAGGAAGGTTTTCCCAGTTCCTCCGGATGAGTCAAGAAAGAATAATTTACCAGTTTTGGAAGTTATTGATGAATTAACTATCTCGTACACCGCTCTTTGGTCATCATTCAGTTTCCTTGCGTTTGTTTTCACTGTGTTTGCAAGTTCTGCAGTGCCATAAGCCAGCTCACGGACGTAGTCTCTGTTGATGTAGTTTAATACATTACCAGACACCTCAGGCAGACTGTAGCTATTAAGACGTTGGCCGCCCATTGAAAGGACTAAGTCCTCAATAAGTGCCAAACAATGATTACTTATAAGTCCAGTAAGGTGCTGTACGTTTATGTAAGGTCCTGCTTCTTCAAGCGCGTGGTCCCAGTGTATGTCAAGACCAAGTGCGCTGCAAGCAGCCTTCAAGGTTGGATGAACTGTATATCCAACAGTCTTAAGATATTCAAACGATGTTGGACCTCTTAATTTATGTAATAAAAGCCGTAGATAGTAGCACTCAACATTGTTTGGGTGAACTGTGTATACTCTGCCCAAAACATGGTCTTTTTTATCCCTATTTGGCCGGGGACAGTAACTCCTTGCTTTCGTCTTATAAACTTGTTTGATTTCCAGACATAGTATGCTGGGACCTCACTGTAAGAAGACCTCTGGCAAAATCATCATGCTGACACAACTCAAAAAATCCCTAAAAAGATGTGGTAGATGGGTTGTTTATTCTGTCATTTACATTTTTGACGTGCAATTTTTACATTCTTTGCCCATTTTCAAGATGAACAGCAAGATGAAATACAGGGGAAGACCGTTCATGTATAGGAAAACAAAATATTCTCCAAGCAGCTTCAGAGCTGCTAATGTAGCGACCTGTTTCATATTGAGTTACTTCGTCATGTTGTTCATTTAGAGAGAAAACCGCCTGGTCACTGCCTTTATTGACATATTTACACACGTATTTTATTGATTTTACCAAATTGCAAAATTCAACATTTCGCGGCCTTGGTTTGACAAGGTTCTAACTGACATTTTGGCCAAAATTGAGTTTTTCATATAATATTATTCTAACTATTCATATCTATAATATGCACTAGTTTTTGTTGCTCTATGTACAGTAACAACTGATTTAGCAGTGTGCCAAGGTTCTAACTGCAAAAAAGATTTCTACTTCAAAGTGCCAAGGTTCTAACTGCACAGCTGGTGTTTGTTGACCAGCTGAAAGTCATTGCTGTGTTTAGCCTGTGAGAGGTTATGTGTTGTGATTGTGGTAAATGCTTTATTTGACGTTACGAAAAGTGAATTATAATAATTATTATTATATTTAAACTAAAAGTTAGCACTTAATACAAGACTATGGACGAGATCAGCTCAGAAGAAGATATTTTTGGAGAGGACTCTGAAGATGAGTTCATTCCTCCAACATCTGAGGATTCTGATGAAGGCTTTACATTTTCTCCAAGGTAACAATATATTATTATATTTTATTTCTCTAATATTGATTTATGTTAGTATCAATCTACATTAAAAGTAAGAAACATATTGTAAACATAAGTAGTACGCATCATATCTGCTCATCGATAATCCACAAAAGTTAATAGGCCTAGGCCTGTGATATTCGTAAATATGATAAACATGTATTGAATAAATATGAAAGTTCAATAGTTCTACTTAAATGCTCACATTTTACAACAGTATCATCCTATTATAAATCACCAATCATAATAAGTCTGTAGGCCTACAAAAACGTAGAGAAAGAATATTAAATCTGTTACACTGTAACTCTAAGTAGGTCTACTTAGAGTTACAGTGTAACCGATTTAGTTACACTGTAACTCTAAGTAGGCCTACTTAACAATTCTATACATTTATTATATATTATATTATATTACATACAACCCTTTGTTTCAGACAAAAGAAACGAAAAAATCCCTCATATGCACGACCCGCTGCAAAGAGATTACATTTTAGTTCACCGACTACGTCTGTTGTAGTACCACAGGAAATTGTTTCTGAGGACAATGCCTTGATTCCTGGTGAAGAGAGAGAGTTAATATTAAATGGACTGGAAGCAAATGGACCAATAGCGTAAGTTAAGGAAATATTGTATACATTATGTCTGTGTAATTGTTTAAGCCCATTATGATGTGGGCTGAATATATTAATAAATAGGCCTATTAATATATCAGCCCTATACACGAATACAAGAACTTTATTGCCATTGACCACATAACATAGGAATATAGGCACCGTCAATTTAACATTAAAAACATAAAATTATGGAAACAAAAATATTATACTATGTAGGCTATAGCCTAGCTATACTAGCCTAAGACCTAGGCCTATCTTAATTACATTACATTCTCTCTGAAGTTTCTTTTTTCTTTTCCCTACAAAATTTATATAAACTTAATATCTACAGTGCAATTCCAATTAAGTTTTGAATCCAAGTGAATACTAAGCAGTTCAACGGATTGAGTTTCTAACGTAGGCTATACAATGTTACTGTGTGTGCGTTCCTACCCAGACAATATAATAATCTGTATCTGGTAATCGCATTGCAACCTTTATATTTAATTCTTTTTTTTAGCAAATTTCCCATTGTTTCAGATTCCAAAATGATGATACGCCAAAGAAAAAAGCAAGGAAAGTTTTACCTAAACCAATGACATGGAAATGCAACATGCGAAAAAAAGCTCACCAGGCTGGTAAGGCCTACGTCAACAAAAGAGGTAAGCTAGTGGAAGAGAAAACTGTAAAAACAAGAAAGAATTGTGCCAACCAGTGTAAATTTAAGTGTACAGAAAAGATTTCAGAGCAAGAACGATCTGATATCCATGTGTCTTATTATTCGCTGCCAAGTTCCACAGAAAAAAGACACTTTATTATAAATACAACTAGTCGTATGCTAACTGCTAGACCAAAAAGGAAGAAGGAGGGAGATATAGAAGAAACTTATGATGACTTGGAAGATGAGGAAGCCAATCACGAACAAAACACCTGTGCTACTAAGGAATCTAGAAGAAAATTTTCTTTTAAGTATTTTTTCTACGTAAAAGGGGAGAAAATAACTGTATGTAAGTTTTTTTATTTGGGAACTCTTGCCATTTCACAGAAGCCGGTCTACACCGCCCATTTAAAAAAAATATAGTAACAAATACGCCAACTGCAGATCAAAGAGGAAAAAATGAACAAAGCAGGAGAGTGCCTTCAGGAGATACCAATGCTGTGCGGGAACACATACAATCTTTTCCTGTTGTAGAATCCCACTACTGTAGGGCTACCACATCAAGAAGTTATTTGGGGTCACACTTAACTATAGGGAAAATGTATGAACTGTATAAAGATAAATGTAACAATGAAAACATAGTTCCTGTTAAAAAGTCGATGTATTACCATATATTTGTAACTGAATTTAATTTAGGTTTTCATTCACCGAAAAGTGACAGGTGTGACCTGTGTGAGAAGCATAAAGTTGCTGAAAAAACACAAACAATGACAATGGATTTGCAACAAGAATATGAAAGACACACAACATTAAAAAGTCAAATGCGAGAAGTAAGGAAAGAGGAAAAGGTGATGAAAGACAAACAGGTATTACTATTTGACCTGGAAAATGTCATTCTCACTCCCCACGCCGACATAAGTTCCTTTTTTTACCTAAGGAAACTAAATGTGTATAACTTGACAGCGTACTATTCGGTTACTAAAAAGACTTATTGTGCTATATGGAGCGAGAATTTGTCTGGGCGTGCTGGAAATGACATCGCAAGTGCGTTTAAAAAAATATTGGATGTTTTAGTTGAAGAGAACAACATTACTGACTTGGTCACGTGGTCCGACTCTTGTGTGCCCCAGAACCGCAACTCCATGATCTCAAATGCAGTTCTACATTTCCTCGAAGAAAATCCTGATGTTTCGTCAGTGACAATGAAATATTCATTGCCTGGGCACTCATGTGTACAAGAGGTCGATTGTGCCCATAGTGCTATAGAGAAGGTCATGAGAAAAACTGATTTCTATTCCCCCATAGGGCTTGTGAGGCTCTTAAAGCAAGTCAGTACAAAAAATCCTTTCAAGGTTATTCAAATGCAACCCAGTGATTTCCGAGATTACCAGAGTACTTCTAAACTGTTTAATTATAAGGCCATACCCTACACACAAGTTGCTTGTTTACGGTTCACGAGAACCCTCCATGTTGTTAATTTCAGAACATCCCATGACAAATACGAACCCGAGAATTCCGTCAGTATCAGGTACATTGAGACCCCTCCTAGAGATGCAAAGAAGACCAAGCAAAGAGAAACCCAAAAGAAGACCAAGCAAAGAGAAACCCAGAACAAAGAATACTCGAATGTTTTTCAAGTTAAACCAAAAATCCAAAAGTGTTAAAAACCAATCACTGAACAGAAGAAGAAGGATATACAAGCAGCATTTCCGTTCATGCCCTTACAAGACAGAGACTTTTACAAAGCTATTTTAAAACTAGATTAATGTGATTATTTTGACACATTAAAATGAATAAATCGTGTTTTTACAACACAATAACGATTTTAAAACTTAATTTTTTTTTGTTTACTAAGCTTGTGACTTAAAACAATGTTTCACTTAGAACATTTTCTTCTTGTATAATAGTAAACTAATAAATGTGTTGGTTTGACATAGTTCTATGTGCTGTTACAACCTTGTCTCTTTCCCAAAAACGCTAAGCTAGTGTGACAAGGTTCTAACTGCATTTCACATAGTTGAATAAAACCATAACAAAATAAATTTGAATTAATTCAAACCATTAAACATATAGTCCAATAACATGACAATTAAAGTCTAAAGAGTAATTTTATATATTATTAATATGAACAAAGTTCTATCATAACAAAACTTTAAACGCGTTTTTCTCAAAACTAGTGATGGTGCAGTTAGAACCTTGTCAAACCAAGGCAGCGATTTATGTGGACATTGAATATGCGGGATAGGACAGGGTTGTATGGTACCACCCAACTATTGTCAACTGTCACGTTAATTTTGACAGTATGTCCGCCATCACTCGAGGCTCGGCTGCGGTATTTCGGATAACCGTCATCCCCAGTCTGAGTCTCCTTAAGAAGTGGCCGCGGGTATGGTTTCCTGCACGACCCCTTATCCATACATCGTGACTTATTGTTAAATTTACCACAGGAATTTCACAATGTCATGAAGTTTTGGGTCTGTTTGGTGGTCTGGGATTTCAGCACATATGAAATCATCGATTTTGTCTGGCTTTATTTTATTCTTTAGCCAAAGAAGAAAATAGGCATGTGGTAGTCCTCTTTTTTGCCACTCAATGGTGTACATAAAACATAAGTTTGGCCCAAAAATGTTAGCTTTGGTGAGTAAATCTATCATGGTTTTTAGTTTAAGGTGAAAAACACGGCTAATCAGATCATGGCGGTCCTGAGGCTTTTGCTTCATAAACAGGGCTTCATTTATTTCATCCCACTTTGGATTACACGTGAATGTTATGAAGAGATCTGGCCTTCCATAGTGTCGCACGTAAGTCATGGCGTCTTGTGTTCGCTCGTGCATGTACCGTGCTCCTCCAGTGAATGTGGAAGGCAAGATAACTACTTGTCCGAGGTCTTCTGGGTTTGTGTCATCTATGGAGGCTGCATCTTTCAGGTGGTTATAACTTTCAGCTCTAAGTTTTTTTTTATTGTTTCTAATGAAGTTAAGTCTCTCTGTTTCAATTTTAGCCTTCATGTCCACTAAAAACTGGTTCAGTAATCCACAGAAGTAAAGCAAATAGTTGATAATCTTATTGCACGAATCATCATTTCTTAGTTCGTCTCTTGCCCCTAAGGCAAATAAATTTACCAAATTTCACATTTCTAGGAGGTAAGGTTTTTGAGATATATATAACAAACAATATTTATTGGTTTAGGGGTTGTTTAAACCCTTATAGGCCAAATATTTTAAAATCCGTTTTTAGTGTGCCTCTAGTGCCAATGAGCAATATGTGTACCAAATTTCATGTTCTTAGGAGGTACGGTTTTTGAAATATATTACAAACAATATGTATTGATTTAGGGGTTGTTTCAACCCTTACAGGCCAATTATTTAAAAATTATTTCTTAGTGCGGCTCTAGCCCCTATGAAAAATATGTTTACCAAATTTCACATTCCTAGGAAATAAGGTTTTTGAGATATATATCAAAAAATATTAATTGTTTTTATGGTTGTTTCAACCCTTGCAGGCCAAATATTTTAAAATCATTTCTTAGTTCACCTCTTGCCTCTGTGGCAAATACATGTACCAAATTTCACATTCCTAGGAGGTAAAGTTTTTGAGATACATAACAAACAATATTTATTGTTTTAGGGGATGTTTCAACCCTTGCAGGCCAAATATTTTTAAATCATTTATTAGTTCGCCTCTTGCCCCTGTTGCAAATACATGTATCAAATTTCACATTCATAAGAGGTAAGGTTTTTGAGATATATATCAAACAATATTAATTGTTTTTGGGGTTGTTTCAACCCTTGCTGGCCAAATATTTTAAAATCATTTATTAGTTCGCAACTTGCCCCTGTTGCAAATACATGTATCAAATTTCACATTCCTAGGAGGTAAGGTTTTTGAGATATATAACAAACAATATTTATTGTTTTAGGGGTTGTTTCAACCCTTACAGGCAAAATATTTTAAAATCCGTTCTTAGTGTGCTTCTAATGCCAATGAGCAATATGTGTACCAAATTTACGTTCCTATTAGGTACGGTTTTTGAAATATAATACAAACAATATTTATTGATTTAGGGGTTGTTTCAACCCTTACAGACCAATTATTTAAAAATTCTTTCTTAATGCGGTTCTAGCCCCTATGACAAATACGTTTACCAAATTTCACATTCCTAGGAGGTAACGTTTTTGAGATATATATCAAACAATATTAGTTGTTTTTGGGGTTGTTTCAACCCTTGCAGGCCAAATATTTTAAAATCATTTCTTAGTTCGCCTCTTGCCTCTGTGGCAAATACATGTACCAAATTTGACATTCCTAGGAGGTAAGGTTTTTGAGATATAAAACAAACAATATTTATTGTTTTAGGGGATGATTCAACCCTTTCAGGCCAAATATTTTAAAATCCGGTCTTAGTGTGCCTCTAGTGCCTATGAAAAATGTGTGTACCAAATTTCACGTTCCTAGGAGGTTTGGTTTTTGAAATATATTACAAACAATATTTATTGATTTATGGGTTGTTTCAACCCTTGCAGGCCAAATATTTTAAAATCCGTTCTTAGTTCGCCTCTTGCCCCTGTGGCAAATGTACCAAATTTCACATTCCTAGTAGGTAAGGTTTTTGAGATATATAACAAACAATATTTATAGTTTTAGGAATTGTTTCAACCATTACGGGCCAAATATTTTAAAATCCGGCCTTAGTGTGCCTCTAGTGCCTATGAAAAATATGTGTACCAAATTTAAAGTTCCTAGGTGGTATGGTTTTTGAGAAACTGTGATCAATCAAAACTACCCCTAAACCTTCAAAACTACCCCTAAATATATGAATATCAAAATGAAATTTCTTTAGTTTTCCTATTTACATCACAACGTATACACATGCCAAATTTCAGCTCTCTACCTACATGGGAAGTTGGAGAATTAGTGATGAGTGAGTCAGCCAGGGCTTTGCCTTTTATAGATACTAGCTGACCCGTGCGAATATTTCGCAAGTTCGGAGTAGGCCTACATTTACCTGATTTAACACGTTGATTTAATTCAGTTAATTAAGTTTATTTATTTACATTGGTTTATAAATAACAGTTTCCCTATACAATCTTACAGTGTAAACAATCTAACTAACAGATGTCATGCTAGTTAAACAGATGGTTAGTAGATGGCGCCTTTCATTAGGAACATACAGAGTATAATATAAAAGTTTTTTAAATCAATTTTTGTTATTAAAACATGAATTTTAAGCTGTTTGTCTATTTTTCCCGTGTAGTGGTTAAGGAAAGCTTTAAAATGATGCCTCATTCATGTAATTTGATGATGTATTAAGGAAGTTATGGCGTACCGACAAAAAAATAGTCTTGAGAAATAATATATGCGATAGATGAAAGTTCTTGATGCAAAAAAAGTTCTGAGATTATAAAAAAGTATTATTTGCTAAACAAAGATTAGCCAAGAAGACCTACTATTAATTTATGAACTTAATAGTATGTAGTATTTATTTTATGTAAATGTATATTGATTATGTATTAATATATATAAACAGAACTATTTTTACAATGTAGTAAACTAAAATTTTAATATTATTGTTTACTTGAAATCTATATATATATATATATATATATTCCCGGTTTCGCTTCTTAAGTTGATCGCTGAAAAAATACACATGCAAGTGGTTCTCTGTTGAAAAATATCATATCTCAAGTTGATCTGTATACATTTGTAAAATATACGCATCGTAGTTGCTCCCTGGTGTAAATTTCAATAACTCTTGTTGATCTATATACTTTTGTAAAATATGCGCATCTTTGTGGATCTCTGGTGTAAATTTTATTAACTCTCGTTGATCTATACGTTTGTAAAATATGCCCATAGTATTGGGTCTTTCCTCGGAAAGAATAATTTCTATGGAACTGTCTGTGCTGTTATAATTTTTAATCTAAGATGCTTTGAAAGAACTTAATGTTTCTATTAATTTCTAATTTATAAGGATATTTATACTTATCTAATTGAAAAAATGAAGAAAAATTATAATTGAAGTAAAAATGAAATGTTTAATTTATTTTAGCGTTTAAAACAATTACGACCATTGTCAAAATGTTCTTTTGCTGTTGGATATTTTAAGAAAATTAAAAAATTAGTTTATAACTCTTTTAGGCAGGGCTCACACTATTCCCAATAAAAGACATTATTTGAGTAAGACATAAAAGCTTTTCATTGTATGCGTTCGATAGAGCACCCTGTCAAAGATGACCATATAAACGTTTTGTTTGTTCCAGTCTTTTGTGAATTGTTTGTCGACTAATTATTTGCTTCAGACAATTTTAGTTATACAGATTCTTATAATTTGGTTTATGTTGTAGGCAATTACTTTAAAGGATTATAGCATTTCTTGAACAAAGGCCCCTTTTTATTATTTTTTTTCAAATATCAAGTGATTCAAGTGTGACACTTATACAAGAGTATTTTAGTAGGTCGTATAGACAGCGATGCCATCATAACGTAAGTTCATGTTGTTGCTTTATGGTAAATACAAATTTACATAAATATTTAATTTGCGTCTCATAGAACTTAAAGAACTAAAGAGGAAAATACAGAAATTCGGCTACACTAAGTACGTTTAACTCAAAGTTCCCTTTGTTTCCCACATTATTTTTGTAACAACATATTAAAAGACTATTTTTTAACAATTAATATGCTTGTGCTTAAATTAATATTTAAAAATGACTTTGCATTGGAAAAAGCAAGAAGGGTTGTATCTTAAAAAATAACATAGACTGATGGGCTACATTTATTGTTAATATGCTTACAATATATATTGTGTTTTTAGATTTGGAATAAGAGATTAGTGAATAATATAGGGTTAGTTTAAATAGTTTAAATTATTAAAATACTTTCTGATTGTTATATGAGTCCCAATCTAGCGATAGAATTTTTTTTAACTGCCTATTGCTGAGAAAGAACCGACATTTAACAGTTGTGTAGTACAATAAAGCATTTTAATCATCTATCTTGTTTATAGTAATATATATATATTTGTTACCAAACGTTAAAACAATTCAAAATAACATAAAAAAAACATTTTAATAATAATTTTGGTACCGTACTGAGTGTAAGAAACTACACTCGTAAAACAAAGATGGTTTACCACTTTCAACTTGATAACCAAGAATTGGGCTGATTGAATTTTACAGATATATATTTCAGTAATTTTATTGAATGGCAAAATTATTTACAAATAAAAACTTGTAGGCTTTAATTAAATATTAAAAAAAAATTAACATTAATAAACTGATAAGTAATGAATCTATTACAATAAAACTACAGTCAGAGTTTAATTCATATCACAACTTTTATACAAAAGAAAAATAGGTTTGGCGCTCAATATTTTAATTATAATCATAAATTATGTTCAATATCTGGATTTTTACTTATCACCAGTATAACAATGATTATATTCCGAGAAGTACTGAACTCAGTACTGAATTCAGACAAATGATATGTAATAATTAACGGAAACTACATATCCATCACATCTAACTGTTAGTTATTCTCAGGTATACGATCCCTTTACCCGAAGGACCTTTCTAACTTGCTTTTTTTTATTGTGTTATTTTTATTTTATGTGAACATTTTCCTATTCAAGTACGGTAAAATTAATAAGGTATAACATAATCAATTATAGTTAACGTGACTTAGTACATTCCTATAATTTGTGATCTACTCGGTTTTATATGTATGCATTACGTTAAAATTTCTCTTAAGACGGATGTTTCCTAAAGAATTAAAAAATAGAGGGAATTTTACTGCTTAAATGTTGTGGACTCTATGTTTAAATAATTCAAAATTATGTAACTTTAGCTCTTTTTAGTATTTTTATCAAGAGAAATATAACAAACATTCACACAATTTTCTCTTGCTCTCACCCTCGTGTGCAGCTTCATATGTGCGCATGAGCACATCAAATTTCACGCAGCTGAAACTTCAAAGCGCACAGTTCCATACAAAGATGTGTATCTTTTCATAAACTGGGGGAAGACTACTGACATTAAGTGTAAATATTATATATTGTACTAATAAAGAAAGAATTAAAGGGGAAAAGACAAAAGACCCATTATATTAGATGTTACGGATAATATCATGTGTTATTAGGGGGTTCTGCATTTCCACAGTGCCTATACGCGAATGCAACTAAAACCATAACACAACTAAAACCATAACACAACTATAATGAATCCGAACTTTAGTGAAAAGAATGTTTCCCTCAAAAAAACCATCCTCCCAAACTGAACCTCTACTCTCTACTCTAAAAAAGATAGCATATAATGGAGATATAACATATTAAAAATGTGTTAAATACAAATTCCACTGCTTCGGAGCCTAAAACTGGGCACAGTTATAATTTATATAATAACTAGCTGGCCCGACCCGGCTTTGCACGGATAAAAAAATCAAAGTTAAATACTAACAAAAAATATATTTAATCAATAAATGTATTACACTATGTATTTCTTATGGGGATTTTTAGTAACTTTGACTTCCCCCCCCCAAACCTCCCCTAAAATTAAATTTTTTTTAAACACTTTCTTAGCGAACACCTAGGGCCCTAGAGGAAGCTAGGCCTACAAAATAAATTTCATTCCAATTTCGGTGTTTCTTTTTAGTAAATTTGACTCCCCAAACCCCCTTAAAATTTCGATTTTTTTTTAAACTTTCTTAACGAGCACCTACGGTCCTAGGGGAAGCTACATACCAAATTTCATTCCAATCCGTTCGATGGTTTTAGAGAAATCGTGATTTTGTAACTTCGATCCCCTAAACCCTCCTAAAATTTCGAATTTTTTAAAACCCTTTCTTAGCGAGCATCTATGGCCCTAGAGGAAGCTACATACCAAATTTCATTTCAATCCGTTTGGTAGGTTTTGAGAAATCATGATTTAGTAACTTTGACCCCCCAAAACCCCCCTAAAATTTTGAATTTTCGGAAACCCTTTCTTAGTACGCGTCTAGAGCCTATAAAGAGTACTAGTGCTAAATTTCATGTTTGTAGGACAGAATTCTTTCTAGAATTTTGTGAAAACTAACTTACTTATCATATTACATTTGTAAGAATGTAGTTCATTGAACTGCAATAATTACAGTTTGCACTGCTGCCTTCTAGTTTGACAAGTAAAGTTACAGAGATGTTATTCTTAATTTCATCAGTTTTAATACATTTTTATGTGTAATAATATTTACATCAACCTGTTTTATAGGCCTACATTTTATTTCAGAAAAGTTGTATTTTTAATAGGAAATGACTTTTTTTTGACACATGATACAAAATTGTAAGAATTTTATGTGAGGGTATGATTTCTAACTACAACCAGTTTAGTAAAACAATTAAAAGATGAATGGATACAGAACTCAAACATCTGTGTTTAGAAAAATGCCTTTATTTATCTTTCGGCAAACTATTTTTCAAGTTTAATTAAATTAGATGAAAGCGAGGTCAACAACCCATTAGCTGTTCATGTAAACATTCAAACAACACACAACAACATTCTTTTGTTTATTAGAAGTGTAAAATATTGGATTTACAACACCAATCTCCATTGCAGCTATAATCTTTAACAATTTATTAAAACCTACGTAGTCATAAATTAGGATTTACAATATCAAACTAAGTGA
The DNA here is from genome assembly GCA_018207615.1 of Philaenus spumarius. NCBI lineage: Eukaryota > Metazoa > Arthropoda > Insecta > Hemiptera > Aphrophoridae > Philaenus > Philaenus spumarius. The sequence continues at coordinate 7,834 of JAGFPH010004807.1, read as the reverse complement.
AACTTCTTAAAAATAAAACATTTTTAATTTATGGTCATTTTTACCTAACAATTTTCCCATCAAATAATCATAAGAAATTATTTGCGCTTAAAATATACTGAACTTACAACTTTCTCAGTTCCACAATTAAAAATTATACTATATATTTAATAGATTTTAATAAATTTAATTGTTAAATAGCTTTAAAAGTATTTGCATAGCTAAAACTGAAACAACTTATTACTTAACACGTTCGCTACCACCATAGTAAAATTTGTTGGTACGCATAGACTATCGTCACATATATGCGACGGCTGGTTTCTATCCACAGACTACTGCCGCAAATGTATGACGCTTGGTCTACTTAAAATAGACTGACATCACATATTTGTGGTAGTGTTATTTTGTTATTTAACTGCTAATTTTGAAGTACTAGTATATTTTAAAGACCTGATTTATTGGTACATAAGTATGTAAGGTCTGCAGCTCATACGCGGTGCTTGGTCTGTAACTTTGACGATTTTGAACGTGGGAATGTGAAGATGTTAAGTTCTCATGAAAATTACCCCTTGGGTGTTACTATAAGAGCCACTGCAATAGCTCATGTTTCCTATGGAAATTCGCTAATAACATACAATTACTTTTTTCAAATCCACCAGAGGGGGGGATGTTACAGCGGGGAAGTTTCAAGAGAACGAGGCCGACGGCCGGGGTGCAAACTGTTGAAGTTGCAAACAAATTCTACTTATACATTTCGTACACGCAGGCAGCTATTCAACGTCTTCATGAGTAGGCCAATTCCCAAAATAGTTGGTTGAAACCTTGAAACATATAAACTTAATTTTGGAAACTCAGGTCATCGGTTCAGCTGCGTGGTCGATTTATTATTATATTATTATAAAGCAAATAAAATATATTAAAATTATTAAATGTATTTTAAATTGATAAATTGTAACAATAGATAAACTACTAATTGTCACTATTTATCTATTTCTATAACAACAGTGTTTTTGATTGTTGAAATTCAGTCAAGAGCAAACATTCGCACAATACACACGCTCTAATCTTTCTTCCAATGACTGTAACATTTGGAGAAAGCCAGCTGAAGACTTAACACTAACAACGTATAGTTGGTCCCACACACATACGATGAGGTTCGTAACTGCCAACACTCACCAACACCATACAACACATACAAATGGCTGTGTCAATCCGCACATATATATATATGATAAGACGTGAGATGGTACCAGTTATTTGGACACCGGGTATAACGTTTTATTTTTTCGTTCTTTTTTTTAACTAATCTACTACATTCCCTTACACTGCGGGCCTTATTAACTGAGTCGTATGTTCGTGGTTCCCCCTATAAACGAGCAAAGAAATGGACCGCGGGTGGGTGAAAAGTGAAAAGTAACGAGGACTTGGTGTCCCGCTAATTCGTCGGTGACCCCCACGTTCTTTACACTATTTCACTCAACCATTGCTTTGCGCGTTACACCCACACGCGAACCACTGTTTTGTGCGTTTCAACCACGCGCGATGCACTGATTTGCGTGTCCACAATACACACACAACACACACAACATACACTCTTACTCATATAGGAGTGGGTATTTCAGCTGGAACACACAATATGGGTACAATAAAACAGTTGCAAAAAGTGGTATTTTTGTTTTATTTTACGTTTTAGTAGTAAGACACAGAATCCAGGTAAATATTTTGTTTATGAACGGTTGGCAACACTGGACTCGTTATGACATATCTGTATCCTGGGTCTGAATAGTTTATATTTTGATTTGACTAGTTCTTGTTAGTGATAACTTTGATGTAATTTACCTTTTTAGCGTTATTATAAATTGTGTTTAAAAACTTTTGTATCTTTTTTAAAATACTGAACATACTAATGTCTTAGTTTACTTAGGCTAGTGTTAATCTTGTATTACTTAATTAATACTTATAATAAAATGTGTTTTTCTTGTAATTGTTTTCATTTGTTGGTGTTAATTATTTATAGTAGTAAACCAAACGTCACCAATGACGTAATGAAAATGTAATTGTCACAATTGGTACTTTATAATATAGAACAAGTTATGTTAAATAATGATTTCACAGAACATAGGCCTAATGTGACCCAATAAAAAACAAGCAAACTTGTTCATTTTTACAAAATATTTTATATAGTACAAAACGAAAAACTAACTTCAAAGTTCAAACTGCTTTATATAGTTCCAATTCATTATGACTTCATAAATGGTAGCCTATATATTTTATCACTCCATGACTTGTATGGTTCCCGACTCCACGCCAAATTAGCCTACATTACCGTAAAGCACCCGTGGAAGAATATAGACAAATCTATGTTAAATTTTAAATTGA
>JAGFPH010004806.1:94260-111119 GCA_018207615.1 Philaenus spumarius | reverse complement strand
GGCACTTTTATGGTATTTTACGTTTTGTTAGATTTTGTGAGAACCACACGGGCTCATGGGCGGATCCAGCCGGTTTTCAAGGAGGGGGCCGTCTCCTATCAGGGGGGGGGGGTGTGAGAATAATTTTTTGGAGTACAGTGCTTGAAAACGTATTTTTAGACTGTTTCACGATCACCTATTTTGAATAGGAATTAAGGATTAATATGCTTTACCCAAAAATAAAGTTTTATTGTAACAAATTGTAGTGAATAAACCATAGAGTTGAACTGTATACTTGAACATTTTAAATAGATTTATTCTAAAAACTTATTTCACTAAATTACAACTAAACAAAATTCTCACGAACGTATAGTATACAGGGTGGAACAAAGTTAGTGTTAAAAACTTCGGGAAATGGTTCTATGGGTAAAAATAAATAGAAAATCAAGAATAATATTTTTTCGAAAAACGCTTCATTTTCCAAATATCTGCCATTTTGTTTCTTTTACTAAATAATTAATATCTAGATAACGGTTTAACCGATTGAGTTCAAACTTTGCATGAAGTTTAACCTAACAATGATCTATTTTAGGAAAAATATGAGCGATTATATCCAATCATGCGCTTTAAAATGGAGGCTGTGTGAAAATGTCAGACCTAAATTACTCAAAAACCGTACATTTTAACAAAGAAGTCAAGGTACCTTTTTTGTAGCCCTTTTAATTCCCTATTTGATGATTTAACTTTCAAAATAATCTGATGAAGAATAATAGTTAAGTTAAAGATAATGACAGCAAATCTATATACAATATTGTAGTATTTACAGTGTTGGTATAGGATGCCAGGTTGAATAAATCAATTATTACACATAACTTAGCTTTATCCTTCATTCGATTGTTTTAACAGTTACACCAACCGATAGGGAATCAAAAGGGCTACAAAAACGTTGTCTTGACATTTTTTGTTAAAATGTACGGGTTTTGAGTAATTTAGGTTTGAAATATTCAAACAGCCGCCATTGGATATGCATGATAGGATATAATCGCTTATTTTTCTTAAAATAGATCATTGTTAGGTTAAACTTCATTCCAAGTTTGAACCCAATCGGTTAAACTGTTCTCTACATATTAATTATTTAGTAAAAGAAACAAAATGACAGATATTTGAAAAATGACTGGTTTAAAAAAAATATTATTCTTGATTTTCTATGTATTTTGAACCATAAAACCATTTCCCGAAGTTTTTAACACTAACTTTGTTCCACCCTGTATAGTTCCACCCAGACAGGAAAAGGTAGCGGCTAACGCGCATAGGGCGTTGAAAATGTACATATTGTACGGAAATATCCGAATAGTTCGGAACGCTAAACCAGGTTTTCCTTACATTAAACGAAAATATAGAACTTGCACTTCAAATCGATATAAAAATTACTGTACGAATACTGCATATAGATTTGTAATAGATACATCGATTGCAAAATGTGCTTTCTCATTTTTTGAAAACTGTCCAATGGCAAGGATTTACTGACAAATTCATATCTAAGAAACAATAAGAGTGACGAATCAATAGAAGATCGTGGTAGAAAGTTAAAATCTTGACAAATCCAGTGGTGTCCTTATTTTTTTCTCAAAACAAGTCTGTCTAACGATTATGTGCCTTTAAAAAGTGACGAGTTTGAGTCATTTTCTTATGCTTTCTAGCTCGGCATCAATATTTATTTAGGCAACTACAATTTTACAACGACGATTACATATGTAAATATACTTTGTAGAAGAAATTTATAAATACAAAAATTGAAGTTTAAAACATTTTCTTTCCAATGGTTTTTGTTTTATTGAGATTTGATAACATTTAGTGGGGGAAATATTCGATACAAGATGTGTTCTCTGACACTACTCAGTTGAGCAGTCTGCCACTTAGACGATTAAACAAAAATATAATAACCCAAAGGGGGGGCTGCAGCCCCCACAGCCCCCCCCTCTGGATCCGCCAATGCACGGGCTATAATGTCGTTTAAAAAAACAATATGTGCAGAATAATCTTCTGTTTAATTTATTTTGTTAGATAAAACCCTAAAAACGTTTCACTCTAGTACGAAAAACTCTCTGATCTAAAATGCGGCTGTTAAAGCTACTTGCGAACAGAGTGCGAACATAAATATATTTAATTTTTAATGAACTCCTAAAATCTGTCCTGAGAGCCACTACCGGTGGTCATTAACCATCCCCGATCTTAGGTCTCACTATAAGAGTCATTGCAATAGCTCATCTTTCCTTTGGAAATTCGGTAATAAAGTCACGGGAAATAGTAGGTTACTAGTATTTTACGCTTATTTTAAAAGTTTTAACATACACAAAAGTTAAACGTATTTCTAAGATTACAAGGACATTTACTCTAATACAAACAAATACATAGTAAACCTGTCTGTCTAAACAACCCTAATATACTCTACCTAGGTTCTTCTAGAACCCGCCCTTTTCCAATCGTTCTAAATATACGAGAAGACGCTCAAGAAGGTTTTACCAAATTACTTTAAGCCCGGTCGGAAGAAATCCGACGTTAAGTCTCACATAAGGTTGACTAGATTTCGGGCGCAGGTGTGGAAGTGGCTTCCCTAATGCGATGGCCTCCGTTTGCTTAGGCGCTCCGTAAATAAAACATGAGACCCTAGCGACCTCAATCGATACCCGGCTTTGCGTCAACCTTCTTCTGGTTCACTTCGCTTCGCTCGCGGTTCATTTACTTCTGCTGGCTTTGATTAGAATAATTATTGGGAATTTATTGCCGTATTCAACAAATGTCAATAAAACGTTCGAACCGAGTTCCGTCCATATTTAATACAGATTTCCGAATATGTTAATGGCTTATCAAAGTAAACCTATAATATAAAATCAATAAGACCAGTAACCTACCAAACCTACCACTTTGAATTATGATGAAACGCTACAAATTATAAAATCGCTTATTGTAAGAAAACCGTAAAAGATGGCTGTATTCTAGCGTGGACTTTTACGTTGTAAAAAAAGTTATTTATACTCACGTCACACGATCCTTAATTAGTTTTTCTTTTAAAGTATTGCAATTTCGGACCCTATTTGTCCATCATCCGGTTATATAAGGGGTCGCCGGAATACTAGCCCCCGGAAAACTACCCCCCCAAGCAGGTTCCTACGTAATTTTGACGTCAGAGATCGGGGGGGGGGGGGGGGGGGGGCAGTTTTCCAGTCACGCACACTCAAGTTTCGATATAATTAGAATAAAAAAAAACTAGAGGACTAACCTAAACTGTTTAGTCACAGTATGTTGCCGATAACAGTATAATTGTAGGAACCTGCTTGGTGGGGGGTAGTTTTCCGGGGGGTAGTATTCCGCATCCCCTATATAAGGATACAGATATAAAACATAACACACAATTCGCTCCACTTGGAGGTCGACATAATTGAACAAGTCGACATAAACCAATCTCATTTAGTACCCACCAGCCAGACTGAACTCATTCAAGTCTATATTCGCGTTTATAATGGTGCGCTTATGAACTCTTACGACCTCCAAGTCAAGTGAATTGTGTGTTTCATGTGTTATGTTTTGTATCTGTGATTTTGATATAATCTGATGATGGTCAAAAAAAAAGATCCGAAATTGAAACAGTTTATGATATAATAATTATAAAACTGATCCGTGGGCTACATTGACTAAATTAATATTTTGCTTTATTTTTAACAGTAACGATAGCGACAAAAGAAATTTTCAACCCGGTAAAAACACAAACCCAAAGCAAATGAATATCAACTAAATAACATTTATTGCACAGTAACAGTTTCATTAAATTTTATATGTACATGGAGTTAACAACTCCTTAAATATGATAGACAGGTAAGTAAATATTGAGCTTGACTTGTGAGAAGATATTCCCAAATTGTTCGTTGAAACCCTAAAACATAGGCCTATAAACTTAATTTTGGAAATTTGCTAAACTCATGGCAGCGATTCAGCTGCGTGGTCGAATTATTTTTGTTTACATAGATATAGAATTTTGTATAAGTACTAATTCATTATTTACAATCATTTTACGATATTTGTTAATATAAAAAAGATTCCCAAGCATCTATTGTGTTATGCCAGGTTTCCAGCAAACAGATAAACAAGAAACACAAACAAAAACTGTTTTTTTTTTAACTTGTAAAACCAATTTTTGTTTGAAACAGTGTTTTAGTAAACAAAACACTTTCCCATTTTGAGTCGGTCGATCAGAAGAAAACAAGTTTTTTTTTTTAAAACAGAACTGTTTTTAAAACTGTCCAATTGGTGGAAAGCTGGTTTTAGGTTTTACTTTCTCACTATACTATAGTATAGAGAAAGTATAGTGATCGCAAAAAAAATCGATGTTGAGACTTTTGTGGAAATATCCGTTTTGGGACCCCCTGAGTCCAAAAAAGTGGTTTTAACAAAATGTCTGTCTGTATGTCTGTATGTATGTCTGTATGTCTGTATGTATACAAAGCTTGAGAGAAAACTATTTAATCGATTTCAACCAAATTTGCACCAGACATGTCAAGTAGGCCTGTATAGATGCACGAAAAAGGGTTTTGAACAATTTTGAAAAACAACCCCCATTTCGGCAAAAAAACCCCGAAAATTCAGTTATTTTTTTTATAAAAAAACGGCTCTAACGATTTTGATAAAATTTTGCATATTTGTAGCCTTTAATGTGCCCTACCAAATGCAAAAACCCGCACCTTCTTATTATTCTCCTTTAGCTAATAATAATAATAACAACTGATTTTTGGGGTTTTTTGGCCATAACAGGTTTTTTTTCCAAAATTTTTAAAACCTTTTTTCGTGCATCTATAAAGACCTAATTGACGTGTTTGGTGCAAATTTGTTCGAAATCGATGGAATAGTTTTCTCTCTTAAATAATAATAATATTTATTAGTTAATCTCCAACTTTAATAAAAGTATATAAAGCTAGAGAGAAAACTATTTGATCGATTTCAACCAAATTTGCACCAGACATGTCCCATTAGGCCTGTATAGATGCACGAAAAACGGTTTTGAAAATTTTTGAATAACAACCCCCTTTTTGGCCGAAAAACCCCCCAAAAAACAGTTATTATTTTTTTATAAAAAAATGGCTCTAACGATTTTGATAAAATTTTGCATATTTGTAGCCTTTAATGTGCCCTACCATATGCAAAAACCCGCATGTTTCTAAAAATTCTCGTTTAGCTAATAATAATAATAATAACAACTGATTTTTGGGGTTTTTTGGCCATAACGGGTTTTTTTTTCAAAATTTTTAAAACCTTTTTTCGTGCATCTATAAAGACCTAATTGACGTGTTTGGTGCAAAATTTGTTCGATATCGATCGAATAGTTTTCTCTCTAGATAATAATAATAATATTTATTAGTTAATGTCCAACTTAAATAAAAAATCATCTCTCCTACCCCACCTTACAAGTCACAGTGAATCTGTTTAATAATTTAAATATGCTTGTGAGAAAGTATGTGCCAGTTCCTGGTACCGTTTATTTTTTACATTTTTCGACAATTTTTAGAGTTTTCTATGTATAAATTATGATTTTCATCTAAACTATACTTAGCCATAGCAGATTTACCTGGCCTATTGTACTTTAAATGAGAAAGTTTTTTTAGTTCTCTTCTACATGCTTCTTTTGGTTTGACCAATGTATTTCTTCGGACACATTTCACAGTTTAAACAATAAATTCCAGATTTGTCCTGTTATTAAAATTAATATTTTTATAAACTTTAGAAACACTTTTTCTTTTTCTACACGCCATTAGAAACCAAATATCGTCCGATAATAACCTGACATTATTCAAGAAAAGGATTAATCTAGAATGTATTCTACAAACTGTGAAATGTATCCCAAGACGGTTAGTTATAGTTTGTTTATTGTAGCTCGTGTATCACTAAAGATGGCGGTTTTGTCGTTGAAACGCGTTTGAGTTAATAAACGTATTAGTTGTGAAATTCTGTGCTCAAGTCTTATTCTATCAATGATAGGCAGGGGCTAACATTATTTAGCAATGTTACGAACAAAATAGTTAATTTTTAGCAGTTATCTAACCGAAGCATAGACTTAAATTCGGCACGTATATAGTTCCCACGACTAAATACCCCTTTATCGTGAGCTTTTGCGTCAGTTGTTTTTAATAACAGAGTAGAACTATATTACCATCGCTCTAAAAATAGCAGGCCCGACAAAATTCAATTCCCAATTAGAAATAAACAGCCGATGGTAATACATTTCGGATTAACACGTACCAAGTACTTAAATTATTGTGGTAACATAATAAGCTAAACTAAACAATACGTCAATTAGATTATCCATGATTAACTATCTAATGAGATAACGAAATGTAAAAACATTGTATCCGCGAAAACAGTGAGATTTGTACGTCAACATTTGTTTATTTAATAATTCGTTGTAATTGTAATTTACACGTGACAATTACAATCAGTGTGATTTGTGGAAATTAGTTTTGACAATTTTAATATTATAAGCGAACTAATTAAGCACAAATGGAATTTAAACTAAATGTGGTGATGAGTGTAACGTGAGGCTAAATGGTTTTTATAAATTATACTAGAAAGCTCCCGTGAAAAATCACTTGGAGATTAATGAGATACACATTATTTTTCTTTAAAATAGTCTAATATTTAAAAAAATAACAAACTTTATGTAGGACTGCCTAGTACCTAACTATACTGAGGAGGTTTCTAATTCGGTAAATGTGTAAAATTATAAGGATTATTTAAAAATGATTTTATAAAACTGTGGGCCTATTTGTAAAAATATACATACATTATTTTAGGCCTATATCAAAATAAAGATAAAAATACTATGTTTTATTTCTTTTTATGTCATAAATCAAATGATTTAGAAGTTATTAATATTATAATGAAGACATTAATAATCGAATATGTTTATACATCATGTTATACGAAGACGTACGAATGTTTCTGAATTCAAACGGTTGGGTATCTCTTCTTTAAATTTGTATAAATCAATGTATTGGTGATACAAGTTTGTATTTAAATGTATTTTTAACTTCAAAGCATATCTTATAACGTATTATAGCCTACATTAGTTATATAACTCATATTTAAAAAAAAACAACTTCACAAGACATTGTATTATTTATTGAAGTTGTAAACATAACTCCTAAGTAGGTTTAGTCTACGCTTGGTTTTGTTAAGTATTACAGATGGTGGGTTAAATCAGCTGTTATATTGTTACTCAAATAGGCTACTTAAACTCACTTTTATAGGAGTTGATTTCAGATCACAAAGTGATAGTTTATGTAAATAATAGTAAGCCCCGTGAAAAATCTCAGGTACATTAATTAGATACACATCATAAATACATCATTTATAAAAATACTATTTAAAAACAACAAACTTGATTTAGGCCTAACTATGCTGAAGGGATGTTTAACTGGTAAATGTACAATTAAATTATAAGGATTATAAAACTGTAGGCCTATTTGTTAAAATTTTGTATTTATTTACGTTATTATACTATCAAAATAAATATAAGAACATTAAATTTTAACTGCTGTATATTTCATATTTTTAAATCAAATAATGATTTGGATGTTATTAATATTATAATTGATTAAGAAATTAATAATCGAATATGTTTATATTGTATACGAAGATGTACGAATATTTCCGAAGTTAAACGAATGGGTATCTCTTCTTTAAATTTGTATAAATGAATACATTGATTGTAAAAGTTTGTTCATATTCATTTTATAACCTCAAAGCAAATCTTATAAAGTATTATATTAGTTGTATAACTCTTATTAAAAAAAATCGACTTCACATGGCATTATATTATTTATTGAAGTTGTAAATATAACCCCAAAGTTTAATCTACGATTTTATTACAGATGATGGGTGAAATCAGCTGTTATATTATATTGCCACTCACGTACGGACATACACTCGCTTTTACAGGAGTTGATGTAAACAAATATATCAGCTAAATACTATCATAAAGATTCCATTGTTGATCAAATAAGAACACCCAAACTATGAGGAAAAAATGTAGACGGCTGTACTCATTTTTGACAAAATTACATCGTTGAAATCATTAACGCAATTACCATTTTTTTAAAATTTACCTTCCTTTGACTAGCTTTTTTCATTCTTCGTATCGGCTGTTTCTTAAACAATTTTTAATCTGCATCAAGTTGCTCCAGAATGTCTTCACAAAATTCCTTGTTACATTCTTTTTGCTCCGGTGTGAGAACCCATCTTTCCACAAACTTTTGTCATGTTAAGATGACAAACGCGATCTTTGTCAATGTTGACAGATTTAGATATCGTTCTAACGGTCTTTTCGAACTATCTGACTGTTTCTACATTTTCGTCGGCATTGCAGTGACTCCATGGTGAGACCTAAGGTCCGGGAGTGGTCAATGAGCACCGATCATGGTCCCCAGAACACGTTTTGGGTGTAATTAAAAATTATATATATAAGTGTGTGAGTTCGCACTCTGACGGCCGCATTTTACATTTGATTTGGTCCAAGTTTGGTACGTACGTTGTTTTTGTAAGTCGTTCGGACGAGTTCATTAGCCAAATAAATCCGGAAGCACGTTATTTGACCGGAAGTAACAATATTTTGAGATGTTTCGTACTACAATGAAACATGTTAGGGGTTTATCTAAAAAACCATTTTTTTTTACACGATCTTGTAGCCCGTCTCGTTCTCTCAAAATCGGTCGAAACGTAAATTAACAAAAACTAAGTACCATAAAAAGCGAGTTGGTAGCAGAGAGCGAAGTGAATCAGTCACTAATCCGAGGCCACAATATCTAGTTGCAAACTCGCAAACCGAGTATTTTCGCTACGAGCGGAACGAATTTCGTGAAAATTGGTTCAGCCGTTGCGGAGATTAGTCCGGACAAACAAACAGACAGACAAAAAATATAAAAATGCATGTTTGGGTTTTGGTAAAGTTAACCATACGAGCTTCGAAAAAAGAATTTATTTCGAAATCAGAAACTTCAATTTTATTTGTATGCATAGATTAAACAGCCTCTAATTTATAATAAAACACAGATCGTACTTCCAGATCTTGTTTTGCTGTAAACACAATTTCAACGGAAGGTTTTCCATGATTTTCAAATCACAAAAACGACAGATAAATCGTAAGCGTTCGCGATAAAATAAGCACACTCGACTTATCCGTTATCACTGCACCGAGGCGCCAACTCCACCGACAAAGTAGCTCACAAACGTCTCCGCTCGGAGCAGATCTACATGAAACTGCGTCGAAAACGATCCATCATAAACTATTAAAGTATTAAAACAGTAATTCATCATCCACTCGAGAAACAACTTAGGGCCTAATGGGATTACAAAGTTTCTACTGAATCTGCAATTGTAATTAAATATAGTCAATAATTTAAAACCAGTGTTAATCTCGGGTAATTAACGATAATTAGTTTTTTTTTGTGTGTAAAAGATTGAGTAATATTGTGCAGTAAATCAATAAGCACGATATCGGCTAAATCCCGGTAGATATCGGGTTCGATGTTGGATATGTTTATGGCCGCTCTAAGGCCTCCGTTCCTCCGATAAGAGTTGTAAATCAGCGTTCTTATCGTAATCCTCGTGTTTGACAAAGGCCGAGGCCTAAATCTGACGGCCCTATCTCAGCCGCAAGGGGATTTTACCTGCCCCGGACAAAATCAAAATCGATAAAGCAATAAGTCCGCGCTATCTTGAACACGTTCAAATAATGAGTTAGATAATTATAATGCCACAATAACAATTATCTGACGGATGTAGTTGTTTGTATGGTTTTGCTATTCGGTGATAAAGTTGTGTCTTGTCGCCGGTTCGGTTGAACTCTTAGTTTGAAAATAGTTCTTCGATGTGTTAAAACCTCGAGATTTGATGTGGAATTTTACATAGAGCTGCTTGTAGCCTCAGAACACGTGCCTAGAAAATGTTGCCATGCTATTCCGTAGGTGGAAATAAGGAAAAAACTTTCAATAAATATAGGTCCGGAAATGCTTGGTTTTCGAATTATCCGCCATTTTTGTTTTACTAAACACCTAATTTCATTGGAATTAGAAAAGATATTGACCTCAAATTTGGTGTATATTTTTGTGACGTACAATTTTACCATTGTATAAAAAAACAGAATGTTCTTTTGTATACTTTAAAAATGGCGGCCATTATAAATTCTTAATGTCAAATCTTATCTTATTAAACGAGCAATTCTTGTATATTTGTTTATAAATTTATTTCTGAGATCTCGCTAACGGCTATAAAACGATTTTGATGAAAATACAGGGGATTTTAGACGTCAGGAATCGAATGATAAAAGCGCATAAACTCGGGAAAATGCACATAAAATTTAAACTCTGAACTTCTTTTACATACCACTTTTGAAGTCACTAAGTATAGGCGAATAGACATGTTATCTTATTAAACGAGCAATTCTTGTATATTTGTTTATAAATTTATTTCGGGGGGGGTCTCTCTAACGGCTCTAACGAATTTGATGAAAAATTGGATGAAGGGGGTTTTTGACGTCAGGAATCGAATGCGCTAGGTCTTATGTCTGCATAAACTCGGAAAAATGCTCATACAATTTTAAAACTGTGAACTTCTTTTATATACCACCTTTGAAGTCACTACGTATAGGCGAATAGATACATTATAGATACAATAAAGATGATTTAAAAACAGATGTTAATCTGTTAATTTTAGCTCCAGATGTTTATATACTATTTAACAAACATAAATCATTAACAATGTATCAGGTGGTATAAAATTTTCAACTTATTTCTTTATACAAACACCTAACGTAACTAAAACAGAACTAATTACACTCATGTTTGTTTTTAAATTTAAATATTGTAAGATCGAAAAATATTCATATTTATTCCGTAAGCGATTCGTATTTACATAACTATTTCTATATAAAAAAAAAACAATTTAAAAAACACTGAGCGATGCTCGGTCGCCCAGGTATTATTTCTAAAACGGCTAACTTTACAACAACAAAAATTAGGAAACAAACAAGTTTTTAGTAACAAACAAACCTTTTTTTTATATATATATTTCCCGTGGCTCAAACGATAACCGAATTCAGCTAAAAACTCAAAACATAATTTCTTTGTGGGTACTATTATTGTTGTTTCTGTTCTGTTAAAGACAATATCAAGAAATTATGTTTTGAGTTTTTAGCTGATAACTCGGTTATCGTTTTGCTATGGGAAAAATTAAAAAAATTCGTTTTGTTTGATATAAGGCCTTTACTTTTTATTTATTCTAAATTTTTTTTAGAGATGAATATGTACACCAAATTTGTGGTCAATATCTTTTCTATTCCCAAAGATAGGAAGTGTTTAGAAAAATCGCGGATAGTTAAAAAAATAAGCATTTCCGGATGAATGTTTCAAATGAAATTTGATTCTTATTCATAGAACATCCTGGTGAAGTTTGGGACAGTATTTTCTAGACATCCTGTATATTAATTAAACCAGGAAGAAGAGAAACACCACATATGTAAGCACTTTCAACTCCGTTAGGTTTTTAATTTCTCTAAAAAAATTTCCAACATATTATTTCGGCTCGCATTAAAATGCCGAAGTATTGGAATCTTTCTACCCCCACTTTTGATGACTTTTCTCGACGTTTTCGAGGTCTCTGATCACGATAAAGCAATACAATACTTTTGTGTCCGTGTTGTATGGATGTCTGTCTGTGGACTTCGTAGAAAACTTCTGCTGGTGCCAAAATCTTCTTAATTTTATTGCGGAGAGTTGAAAAGCTTTTGAGCTTTCTATCGTGACAGCAACGTGACGTGCGTGACAAGAACGTCACATTTTTTAGTATTTAATTAGAAAAAAAAAAACAAGAGCCGAAGTCTCGAAAAAGTGTTCCATCTTTTAATCTTGTTTTACATTGAAATACGTCCGGCTGTTTAAGCGTAAACGCTTTAATAACATATTAGCTTTCGTTATTAAAATATGGCCTACAATAGTCATTTACGTCTTAAGGTGTGGAAAGGATTTCTTTGTCGCCCCGAAAGGAAATGTTACCGAACGAGCTCAGTGACTCTTAGATAGAGGGCAAGACACACATTTTTCTCCAGCTATAGTTTTAGTAAATAATTTGCATTTTACTATGGAAAAAACTTGATTAACAAAGACATTCATATTATTTAAAAAAAAATTGAGATTATGCCAAGAATGAAAAGACACGGAATTTCATTGATATTCTTCTTTCTCTCAGGATGATACGAGAAAAGTTGTTAAACTTTTATTTATGAACTCAAAGTGGGTCGGGGACACTACTGAAAACTGAATTTAATTCAAAAAATAAAACTATAATGCTGTTATTTGTTTTTTTAAAGTCAAACGCCAGTTTCTGTGTAATATTATGTCTCTGTGGAAAGTGTTTCAGATCCGTTTACGTGAGTATAAAACATTTGTATCGTTAAAGAATGATAATGTCTCGCTTAAAATTATTTATTTTCCCACTACGTTTTTGGGGCACTAGTGTTTGTACAATTTTGACTTTTGGAGGACTAGTGTTTGTAAAATTTTGACCCTTTAGAGTACTAGTGTTTGTACAATTTTGACCTTTTATAGTACTAGTGTTTGTACAATTTTGACCTTTTGGAGCTCTAGTGTTTGGGAAAATATTTTTAAAAAAAACCTCTTAAATGATTGTTCCTTTTTGGCACTAATGTTTGCACAAATTTTATCTTTTGGGGCACGATACGAGAAAAACTCGTAAGTTGTTCTTTCTGCCCTATTATTGAGGCGGTAAAGCCCTCTTAATGTAGAAGTTGGAGGAACAATATAACAATATGTTAAAGTCACTTTATAAGGGAAGGCTTTTATATTTCATTCCCACATGCATATTCCATTCTTTACGACTGATATGGGCAAAACTTGCCGAACCGTTGTTTAAGGTGAAGTGTTATCAAACCTAAAATATCTAAACAGAGGGCTCCAACCCATGCTCACTTCGCCCACCAGCCCCAAAATCGAGCAAAATCAAAACTGATTACTGTACACACTGATATTTGTCAACGCGCTCTTTTGTTTTGTGCTCTTTGTTTTTTTTTTGCGTACTATATGTGTACACTCTTTGCTGCGGGTCTACGCGCATATTCTCTGTCAAGGCAAAAAATAAAATTAATGGCACAATAACAGAACTGTTTTTAATTGACAAATTTAGAAGTTCTCTTCGGTTATGCCTGATAAAAATCCCATGTATACCAAAACTCAAGTAAATCCTTAGAGCAGTTTACGAGAAAATATTTACAAGTATACAGATTTTTGCCATTTAAGAATATAAGATTTAAAATAATTTTGTTTAAATGAAATGGTTAAGCTAGTTTAGTCTTACTTTGCGACTTTCTGAAACAATGTTTAAGTTTAAAACCTTTATTACGTTTACAAAATGTATATTATGTTTTAAAAATTATTTATTACGTCATAAAATTAGCAACAAAATAATTTTTTTGAAAAAAATTGGCAACAACCTTATTTTTTAAAAGCCAGCATAAAGTTAGATGTTGCTATACAATATTTCAGAAACCTTTATTTTATAAAACGTATACGATTTTGTTCGAAGAACAAATATTTTATCCTGTAAGTCTGTTTTGTTATAACTTTAAGTCTTTTGAGACATTATTGCATATCTGAGTCAAATTAATATTAAACTATTGCTTGGTTATAGTATATACATAACCTATTTGCTTGGGTTAAATTAAGTAACACAATTTAGTGAGTGTATTGAAACATTCATTTTGAAGTGACTTGTGGTTAAAATAAGATTCTTATGACAAGGGAAAGCGATTGCGAGCGTATTAAATATATGAGTGTTTAATGTTGATTCAATTTATTTTATATGAGTAGCTACAACATTTTAATTATTATTTAATTTTAAGGGTAGCCATCCCGTTTCATAATTCTTCCTTAAGTAATCGAACTGCAAATGGTTTTTTATATCACTTAATATTAAAAAAATTTAGCTTTACAGCTTGTAGGAAGCTAGTGCAATTTATTTTTTAATCTAGTGCCAGATCTAGTGTAGATTTAGCCAGTGCCACCCCAATTTTAATCTCATTGAATGCAGTGATCACACTCTCTAAATCGTGATACTAATATGTGAAATTTTTAATGAAATTAGTTGAGTAGTTTTTGCACAAATAGGAATAGTAAGTGTATAAATGGCTATTTAATTTTGAGGGTAGTTATACCATTTCATTCCTTTGTTTTAAGTGATCAAATTGCAATAGTTATTATAGTTATCTGTATATCTAGGGTGCAAAGTTAGGTTTGTCGCACGAGGTAAGCATTTGACTCCCGAGGCGTAGCCGAGTAAACTTTGCACCCGTAAATGCACACAACATTTTTTCCTACAGCTACATTTAAAATTAGTGTTTTTGTTTACAAAAAGACCTGTTCTACAGAGGTTAGTCCCACAACAATCAACATTTTAAAAACATAGACTTCATCAGCTGTTTACTTTGCGCACAGTGAAGTAGTTTAGTTTGCGTACTGCTGAGGGTGTGCAAACATGCACTTTAAACCGCTTAAGAATAATATTAAACAATTTTAGCCTTATAGCTTGTAGGAAGGTAGTTCAATTTATGTGTATTGTAAGGGGTAGCAACCCCATTCCAAACACTTAGACTGTAGTAATTGTCATAGGCGTAACCAGGATGACCGTATGGAGGGGGTTACAACAACCGGGAGGAGGGGGTACAAGGACAATTTAAAAAAATTAAGATGCAAAATAACACGTTTTAGGCTTCCCAAAAATACTTTATGTATACTTTTCGACTTCTAATAATAATTGTGATTTAGGCCCATTTTAGAATAATTTTTAGAATAGCAACTATGACTCATCCCCCGTTAAATCTTTCCGTGCGCTGCCTTACCCAAAGGACACACATGGCGTTTTTTTGACGGCTGCGGATTGTCATAAAATTTAAAGTGTGCACGCGGTAAAATTTCCGACGCCGCGCCGTCTAAAATTCTCGTTGGGATTCATTAAACTGAAGTGTCTAGTTCATCAATCACGAAGTGTGTTATGTAATGTATTATTTCTTTTAATGTTTTATTGCGATGAACAGAGAGCAACTCTCGCTTTATTGTTATTCCATCGCCGATTGAAAAGGAAGCAAAAAAATATACTTATTTTCGTTCGCCCAATCAATAAATAAAAGAAGAGAATATTTTGGAGCATTCCACACTGTGTTTCTTGATTTGAGGAACTAGAAGAAACATTTTTCAATTATTTAAGAAAGTCGGTTTCGTCATTTGACGAACTGCACACGCGGCTGAAGTATAGTATTCTACGAAAAAAATACTAAAATAAGGAAAATTGGAGCGCATTTGGTCACATTCGCCACTGCTTTGGCGGAGACTATCCATCGATTGTAGTGGCAGCGAGCGGCTACACAGATACCGTCAGCGGCAAATAATCAGATCGTTTATTTTTCCGACGAATGTGTATGCTCTAAGGCCCTGTTTATGCACTAGCGGTCGACCGCAGCTGCGCGCCGCTCTACTTTTATAAGTGCATTGAGTTAAATGAACACGTTTATGCAACAAGAAGCGGAGCGGCGAGCCGCAGCGGTTCACAGAAACAGAGCGGTGCAATTACAAACCGCAGTTTTTTGCGGTTTCAAAATGCATTGGTTTAAATGGTAGAGTTTATGCACAGCGGATCACCGCTCCCGCCATGTAAGTGCTGCCAACCCACCCGGTGTTTGATTACATTTTTTATAACACTTTTTCAGACTGTCAGGACTGGAGAACAGTTGGCAGCACTGGCTCCCCCACCACAGTGTTTAAAAAACGAGCGGGTAGCCGCCGCGGTCAACTGCTTGACAAAATTGTTAGCGGTCGACCGCTAGTGCATAAACGAGGAGTGTAGGAGTTTTGCCTACGGGTATCAGGTAGAAAGGGTCCCCATCCGCGAATTCCTCATACTGCGGAGTTTTGCCTACGGTTGGGGGTGGGCGCGAGAGAGAGAGGGGGAGAGAGAGAGATTCCTGTAGAGAAGAGAGACAAAGAGACTCTTCTAGCGATTATAAAAGAAAGAATTCTGCCAGGTACAAAAATTATCACTTTACAGGTAGCGTATTATCACTTTATATAATTAGAATTAAAAAAAAACTAGAGGACTTACCTAAACTGTTTAGTCACAGTATTAATTTGCCGATAACAGTTTGGTTATAATATTTGTATAATTATAATATTTCGTCGTATTATCACTTTATATAATTAGAATAAAAAAAAACTAGAGGACTTACCTAAACTGTTTAGTGACAGTATTTTGCCGATAACAGTATGATTATAATATTTGTATAATTATAATATTTCGTCGTATTATACTTACGAGAAAGGTGGATGCTCTTTAATAATCACTACAAGAAACGGTGTCTCTCTCCCTCCCTCACACTCTCTTTCTCCCGCCCCCACCGTAGGCAAATCTCCGCACCAAGAGGTTGCCGACGGCATCCCCCCCATCTACCTGACACCCGTAGGCAAAACTCCGGTTCCCATAAACGAGGCCTAATACTCTCCTTCGCACCACTATGACAGCGACGGCAAATAATCTGTGGCGGAAAACGCCGTGTGCTGCCTTTAGAACACTATACTTTGATACACTATACACTGCATCTATATAAAATAAAGTGTCAGTTCCCAATTCAATGAAAGATAATGTCAGCAATATATTGATAATTTATTGTAGCTTAACATTTGCATAGGTGTTGAAAACAAGTTAGGTATTTTAATATAAACAAAGTCCGAAATATTTTTTCAATGGGGGGGGGGTTATAACCCCCAAACCCCCCC
>JAGFPH010004806.1:34279-49384 GCA_018207615.1 Philaenus spumarius | reverse complement strand
TTTCGAAGAAATTGAGGAAAAACACTTTTTTTATTTTCTTTCGTTCACGATATCTCGCGAATGAATCAACCGATTTGTATGCGATTTGCGGCAATCGATGCAGTTTTTCGAGTCCATTGAAAGAATCGACAACCAAAATTTTTCTGATGAAAAATTTCGGAGAAATTGAGAAAAAACACTTTTTTTATTTTCTTTCGTTCACGATATCTCACGAACGAACTAACCGATTTTAACCGAACTGGTAGCGATCGACGTCGTTTTTCAAGGTTAAAAGCTGATTGGATTTTGGAACTGATCGGTAAAGCCGTTTAAAAGTTATTTAAAAAAACCTGATTTGAAAAATTTTTATTTCTTAGTTTTTTCGAAACTTCTCAGAACCTACCGGTCCGAATTAGTTGAAATTTTCAGGAAATCTAAGTTTGATGGAACTCTTTAGAACGCCGTTTGATAGGATCCAATCGGTTAAGCCGTTCAAAAGTTATAAGCGGTTCACATACTTACATACACACACACATACACACAGACAGGGTGACACCCTCTCGGGAGTGGTCAGGGAAGATTCCTAGGACCTCAAAACGTCGAGATCTGATGAATACTCGATTTTCGAAAAACGGGGTAAAACCAATAACTTCCCGATTTTAGAAAATTTTCAATTTTCTTTTAGCGGGAATTTAAAAACGACTTCAAGGGAAAGTATCACATTTGGGAACGGCACAGTATTTTATTTTATAACGCAACTCCCGCGTTGTAATAAGATCAATATCAAAAAGTCTAACTTACTGTTTCCAGGATCCAGCGGGACAAACCCAATGTTCCCCAGTATGCCCCCGCATCCACACACCGCCGAAGAACTCTTCCGTCTCAGGCACCACCTACTGGGTACCGCGGGCCATCACACTGCCGACCCTCACCATCATCTCCTCTTAATGCGCGGTAGCGGAGGTGACGTCTACAGCTGTATAAAGTGCGACAAGATGTTTCCTACTCCGCACGGTCTGGAAGTCCACTCTCGGAGGTCTCATAATGGGAAGCGACCCTTTGCCTGCGAGTTGTGCAATAAGACCTTCGGCGCCGAGGTCAGCCTGAGTCAACATAGGTAAGCATACATTATATATCTTAGAGGTATTTAGTTATACAATTTTTTATGCATAACATGTCTGAGCCACTAACGTACACAAATTTCCTCATACAAGATTAACATTATCTGTTCTATATATATTTGAACTTTTAACTAAAAAATTACAATGACTGTACCTTGAAAAAAAAAAAACATTGGGTTAAGGCTCTTCTTTACCTTGAAGAAAACTCCCGAGTGTACAGTATGATTTCAATGCAAAAGGCCTGACTCAAGCCGCAAAATCGTTGAAACATGCATTCGTAATACCGTGTTTCGGATTCTATTTATAAATTAATAATCTGGAAAACCACTTTAAGTTATAAAGAAGGCTTTATATTTTTTACGTGTTACCTTAAAATATGGAAATTATTGCTTAAAACTGCCAAAAAATGCGTTAAAAATAATCGATTTTTACTCATTTAAACTGTTGATTAAAAGGAGTTGCCTACGATTTCTTTCAATTATGAGGTATAAGACAAAAGCACAAAGCCTTTAAGAACAATTTAAGATGTTTCACAAATTTTTAGGTTGAAAAACGGCGTCCAAAACACGGTAATACGAAGTGCATATTTTTGCTGTTTTACGCAAGGTGTAGAAGACCCTTAACCAAATTAATAATAAAAAATCTCCTCTCGAAAATTCAATAAGATTATAATTTTAGTTACATCTGCGACAGTAATTTGAGAACTTCTAGAAAATGTTTGTGAGACTCACGCGTGTTAGAAGTGAAACTTATTAGGTTCTAGAAACAGTTAGTTTTATGCATTACTCTATTTATATTTGTTGACGATTTTATTATTTCATAATTATTAAATGATTATGTAGAATTTAATTGAAGATAATCTCTATTAATTAAATCAAATAGTTATTTTATTCTCCAATATCCATGAATTGGAATTTAATGTTAAGAAAGAAATAAACGACTGAACTTTAAATACTTGGATTGAAATAATTTATTTAATTAGATGTATGATTAATTGTATGGTCTTTTTTTTCGTTTCCCAAAATGTTTAAAATAAGTAACGGCATAGACTAAAATAGCGTATAGTTTGTTGTTTGAAGGCCTAAGTAAACTAGTATCTTTTGAAGAACGAAGTAACCAAAAAGAATTAAAAAAAAATACAATAACAACTTTTCAAATAGCTGATTTCGTCCATTAGCTTTAATAAGTAAAAAAAAATTAAATGAATAATAAAATATTAAAAAATATTAAAATGTTGAAATATTAAAAAATCCAAAACACTCTCTAACCATTGAGCAGAGAAGCTACGTATACTATGCAACGGAATACTTCAACGAACTATAAAATAAGTTAAAATCACTAACTTATAGTGAAAATGTTACAAAAAAGAAAATTAAAAATTAAATAAGCGCATTTAGTAGAGAGTAAATGAATTGAATGCATATGAAAGAAAGCTTTATTTTATTTTCTTCTAATGAATTACATTAATTGACAAGTTTTAAGTGTGAAAATCTAGGTACATTTTATAAAAACAATATACACCAATTTCAAATTAAAACTTGTATATATTATTATTGTTATATTATATTATATACCATTATACTATTGTATACTATTATTATACTATTATAGCCTATTAGAATTGGTCTAGGTATTTCTAGCACAATTTAATTTCCTTTTTTATCTTTAAATATAGGGACCAACCTATGTACGTGCATTTTTGCCCCCTATAGGTCCTTTATATAAATATTTAAAGGAACTTTTTATATTAAATTCATTCATTCGTGTGTTCAGCTAATGCAAAGTATAGTTCGCAAGCGTCTGCTGGTTCAATATGCTACGTATTAACACAGTACACGTGACGCCTACGCGTAGACTGTTTATAACGTATGCATCGGGGAGAGTAGATTATTCTCCTTTTCTTTCTCCCCAACTGCCCCGGCTGGGGTCGGAGAAGGGGAGCGTTTCAATTCTCGTCCCGATCAGGTGGGTAGAGAAAATGCTACGTAAACGCACAGTACATACAGTGAGCATGCGTGTAGAGTGCGACGCACTTGACAGAGAGAGTAGCAACGATTCTACTACTCTTTACTTTCTAGTGTCTGTTGAAGTCTGAGAAGGGCGTTTCACTTTTCCTCTCAACCAGGACAATTTGCCCTGCCGTGCCTAAAGAATCTTCATTGAACAAATAATTGAAGCCTCATATATAAAATTAGCGGACAACCCTATCAGCCAAACAAGCATTGAAGTTAGGCCACTATGGCTCCCATTATTAAAAAAAGAACTAAAACTTGATTATAATAACCATATTAATAATAAAACAGAAATGTTACTGACTAATAAAAATGCTGAACTTTTACCAGTAGAATCACCACGTGGTGTTATAACCCGTTCCCGTGCGAAACACTTGAACTATATGAAACAATAGGGAACTACCCCTTCCTGTTTGCCACGTCATAATACTCTGGCCAGTTTTCAGTCTCACTCCAACTTGTCAACCAGACGCTTGCCATCAGTTGCGTGTGCTTAGTGTTTGAATTGTGTTTTGTCTGTGGTTGGTGTGTTTGACTTCTCAGTCTTAGCTCTGAGATCCATCATGTAGATATTTAAGGTTAGTAATAATTTGTAGTTTTACTTTGTTGACGCTTACATAGGCCTAGTTGCCTAGGTTTATGTACCGTTATTTTTAGTCACTTGAGAACGGGAATTGATTTGTATTCCCGAAACGTCGTGTTTGATTATTTAACACACAAATGATGGCAAATGTCCGAATAAGTAATTATAATAAAATTCAACATCCATCATTAACAAACAATATCTTTAAATAGAGAATAAAAAATACAGTAAAAAATTTTGGTAAATATTTTAATTCGAAACAAAATAATATCAATGTACAACCTAAACATATTTTAATAACGGATAAACAAATTATAACAGTACGTTTAAAATGTAAGTTTATTTAGCTTGTTGCAAGTTTTATACGTGAATAATTCTAGCGTGCACAGATGGTTGTGTTGCCGCAGGTCTGTCCATAACGTGGAGAAGGTCTTCGAGTGTAAGCAGTGCGGAAAGACCTTCAAACGTTCCTCGACTCTTTCTACACATCTGCTGATCCATTCGGACACAAGGCCTTACCCATGTCAGTTCTGCGGGAAGCGGTTCCATCAGAAGTCGGACATGAAGAAACACACCTACATTCATACTGGTGAGTACCTTTGATGTTGGTGGCCATGGAAAGGCTACATTTGTATTAGACCTAAAGTAGACCATAAGTGCTTCGCGAAACTGTTTTGTTTTTGCAGTGACAGATGGTCTAGTATTTAGTTTTGTAAGATCAATATCACACAGCGATATATCGCGTTAAGGTAAAAATTAAAACTACTTCCAAATTTACAGCTGTTTCGCCGTTTAACATCATCAGACAACTAAGAACTAAAACATACAGAGACAACTTTTAATGTTTAGAGTTGTCTGATGATGCATAACGGAGAAACATCTGTCGAAAATATATTGCTGTTTTTGTGAAATTTTCATTTAAGTTTAAAATGGTACCATATCATGGGTTTACCAATTACTGACTGTGGTCACACTTAGTATAATATATTGCGTTGTTTTATACTTTATCGATCTTTCATACTAAACCAAAAAGTACTTGAATATTTGATTTTGTTCCATTCGCCTGTCGTCACAAAGCCTAGTCATAAACTGGCAACAATGCTACGCAAACCCCCTCTATAGACTCCCTGAAGACTCGCGTGTCCTCCTACAATCTCTCCATGTCCGCATGCGAGCCTAAACCCAACAACAATGTAAATACGGGATGAGGGAACATAAAAATCCTCTCTGTCAAAGCCTGTTCTTGTTCAGACTTAAACACTGTCTATATTACTCGTGTTACGACTGGTCCCAGAGCTGTGAGCTTGCGGGAGTCACTTCTTTTCTCAAATGTTTCACTTTTATTTTGAAAACCTTGATGTGTTGACGTCAAAGGATAGTAAAAGATCGACACAATTTGCACGGATAAACAAATGAAAATTTTCGGAATTTAAAGTTACATCTTAAAAACTACATAGACTTAGGACAACATTATCCTATTACTTTAAATGAGCAATTCTTGTATCTATCTTTGTATCTGTCGCGGATCTTGAAAACGGTTCTAATGATTTTGATGAAAATTTGCATACAAGGGTTATTTGAGTCATTAATTGAATGCGCTAGGTCTTATGTCTTCAAAAACGAGCATAAAGTCTGAAAAATGCGCATAAATTTAAAATCTAAACTTCTTTTTATACCACCATTCAAGTCACTTAGAAGGCGAATAGGTACAGCTTCTTTTTATACCTCCTTCAAAGTCACTAAGTATTCGAATAGATACATTATAGATACAATCCAGATGTTAAAAATAGAGAACGATGCTTGTTCACCCAGGTACAGACGAGCCAAAGATTAGCGAGAGCCTTTAGAGAGTTTTCCAACTGCGAGCGAAGCGAAGCAGCCAACTGATTCCGTAGGACGAGGCGGGGTTTTGACGTCAATGCGTTTCTATTCTTACTGTGATATGACGAACTCCGTTTGCATATCATAGTAAAATGTTTCAAAATAATCGAAAACCGAACAATAGATATTTGCAGCAATAACATCTGGTCGATGTTGTGCGGGTGTGTGAGGACATGGGTATGTGAATTTGAACCGGGTATTTTTATGGTTTTCGTCGATTTTGGGGGAACCAGATGGTTATAAGGTCGTGTAAAAAAAACAAATGTGCAGAATAATCTCCTATATGTATTTATTTTTTTTTAAATAAAACCCCAAAAAGTTTTTTTTATGGCATTGTTTGTATGGACAAACCCATTTTTGTATGGTATTTTTATGGTATTTTATCATTTTTTATCATTTTGATCGATTTTTAAGGAACCAGATGGGCTATAAGGTCGTGTTAAAAATCAAAATGTGCAGAATAATCTACTTATATAAAGCTAGACGGTAACACTGATTCATTGACATTAATTATTAGGCACTTCCCATAATCGTACCCCCCTCGACCTCATACTTAAATTAAAGCTCTCGACGAGAAACCTTTGGGAAAATCGCCAGAATTTAACATTTTTAAATTTTGGAAGCACCTTTTGGGCGGGAACGATTTTTTCTATTTTTTAAATTTCTTCATTTTCCTAGTTTGAGCGCATTTAGTAAGAAAACGGTAAGAGATAGCAAAAATTGTTAAATACAAAAGTTGTAGAAAATTTAATTTCAAAGAAGAGATTTTCTGTCAGATTCAAGATCCAATCATCCATTGAGCCACTATTCATCCGAGAAGGGAGGCTCCGCCCAAAGTCCTTAAAGCTAGACGATTTCACCAATTCACTGACATTAATTATTAGGCACTTCCCGTAATCGTACCCCCCTCGACCTCATACTTGAATTAAAGCTCGCGACGAGAAACTTTTGGGAAAATTGCCAGAATTTAACATTTTTTTAATTTTGGAAGCACGTTTTGGGCGGGAAATTTTTTTTTTTAATTTTTAAATTTCTTCATTTTCCCACTTTGAGCGCATTTAGTAAAAAAACGGTAAGAGATAGCAAAAAATGTTAAATACAAAAGTTGTAGAAAATTAAATTTCAAAGAAGTGATTTCCCGTCAGATTCAAGATCCAATCATCCATTTAGCCTCTATTAACCCGAGAAATAGCTCCTGTAATGTTTAATGAGCTTGAGTCAGCTGCCAAATAAAACAGCTGATTTGTGCTCGGTCACCTATGTACAAACGAGCCAAATATTAACGAGATTCTTTAGAGAATTTTCCAACTGCGAGCGAAGCGAAGCAGCCATCTGAGGCGGGGTTGGGACGCGAAGCGTCCAAGGGGCAGAGCCTCTAGTCTCCTATATAAATCTTTTTAGAAAAAACCCCAAAATGTGTCTTACTAGTACGAAAAATGTCAACACATTTTTACTTCCAGTCAAAAAGGTGCTTCCGGTTGTTGGAATTTGTTGGCTAAGTCCGAGCGACTTAGAAAACCAACGTTGGTATACAGACCTAACCGGATGAAAAATGCGGACATTGGAGTGCGAACACAATAATACATAATATATAACAATTTTAATAACAGCTCAAAATGTGTTCTGGTGACAATGATCGGTGCTCATTGACAACTCCCGAGCATTAAGAGAGCCACCATCGACCATTGACCTTAGGTCTTGCCATAAGAGTCACTGGAATAGTTCAACTTTACTATGGCGATTCGCTAAAAATAACTGGCAAAAGAAGATCTTCCGAACATAGGAAGTGTTTTCATTATTTTGACCCATATACCCACTACCTGAATTATCTCAACTCATTACAGTATCGCCCTGTATTTAGTCCAGTCTGTTTGTCCGTGTGTCTCAGCTCCTTCACTTGATCATCTTTCTATACACCGAAACGCCAAAATCAAAACACATATTGTTTTAATAGCCGATTTACCCAAGTTACAAAATACTAAATTTTCGAAACGTCATAAAACCGGTTTACTCTTTCATCTCCCGAAGTTTAAACAAGAAAGAAACATTATTTCCCCCAAAATGGAATAACAACAACTTGATAAAACAAGGAATATTCGTATTAAAGACGTTATTAAAGTTTTCTTTTGTTTCCTAAGACGTCGGATTAAAGAAGGGAGAAGCCTAAGGTCTGGAAATTGCTCCTCGGTTAGAATTACAGTAGACATTGATTAATATCTCTTACAAGAGAACAATCCTGTTATTAATTGTCGCAGCCTGGTGAATTATTCACTAATTACTCCGCCAGGGAAGGTAGGAAATCTCTTTACCCCTCTCTTCACGTCGCCTTGGAATCTTAGGCTATTAAACACGGTTTATACCCACCCTCGGATAATGTAAGATATAAACTATAATAATACGGTCAGCTGTGGATTATGCTGACGGGTTTGTGGTGGTTTCCGAGTAAACCTGGTTTCTACGAAATAAAACACGCAAAAATAATTGCTTTAAACTCTTTGCTAAAAGTGTACTTTTTACAATAGTTGGCGGAGAACAACCTACAATTTGGTCGATAGGCAACTAGGAATAAGTAGATGAAAAATGAAGTTTTAATAATAAAAAATTATTTAAGGCAATTAATTTTAAAAAAATTTAACCAAATAAAACAAGACAATAAAGGATAAGAAATTTAAAAAAATGGTTACTTCAAAGTCCAAGGGACTGTCTACTGGGCTAACAAAAAAAAAAAAAAAAAAACTAACTAAAATACAGTACATGATTTTATTTAGTTGTACACATATATTGTTGACAACTTTCACAAATCCAGTCACACAAAATTACCGCATCACTGACATCAATTCATAGAATTAACCCGTAAACGTATGCCTAAAATAATAGAATTTGTGGTAAGCCCTCGGAAGTAAAGCCAACAGTGGTTGACTCCCTTTAAAGCTGACAGGATATGACTAGCTGTTATTTGGATTTCGAATATTTTACTACAATATTCATGTAAAAAACCCAATGGAAGTACAGAGTTCGTTATGACATAGAATAGAAAAATGTATTGTAGTACGGTTCACGGTATAAGTATTCATGCGCTGAAGGATTGAATACGTTCGCTCTCATACAAACATGTCCTCACGTAACTCATCTGCACATACTCATGTTCTCACAATTTCATACAAAGTCGATGTTATTGCAGCAAATAAAATTAGGATTGATTTTAATGTCGTTAGATTCAAAAAGCTAGTTTGCTAGTTTACAAAAATTCAGTTACCCATACAGAAATACACATGACATATAATATTTATATACTTTAATCTAAAAGTTTTCTCAGGATTTTTTAAAGATAATTTTATCTTTCTTATTCTTTATATTATCCTTCATTTAGTGCACGTGAAATGCTAACTCACAGCTGAAGCCCTGATGAGAGTTGAGCGAATTTCAAAAATTAAATTTATATGTTTTAGGGTCCAACAAACTATTTAGAAATTTAGTCTACTCACGAAGGCCCTGAATATATTAGTACAATTTGTTTGAACCTCAGCCTCCAAGCCTTGCTCACGTGCTGCTTTGTTCGGCTCGCTTCGGAAACACTAGCTTTGCATACCTTGTGACCTAGGATTACGGACTGCTAGGTTTGAACTACAGTGACTTGATAGAGACAGTGTGGCCAACGAGCGCTGGCCGCCATATTGTTTCCAACTCAACACGGGTTTATATTAGCGTAGGAACGATTTTTCGCATTAACTCCAATTTCCGTTTCAAAATTGTTCTTATGCAATTGGATTGATACATTGTCACCAAAATTGTCAATTATAAACCATTTTTTTCGATATATTTTTCTCAGTAAATGAATGAATACAAAAAATACCGGCTGGCACTTTTTTACTACTCGTGCACATTATCATTTACACATCTATATAATCTAATTAAATTTAGTGAAGTATATACTATTATTATTTTTCTTCATAAGAAAAGTACAAACAATATTTCTGTGTAGTTGAATTTCTAATAAATATAAACACAATTCGAGTAGTTTAGTACAAATGGAACAAAACTACTATGGTACATTTAGCTCATTGAAATGTCAAAAGTTGGCCCTTTGAAAAATACCTAAAGTTTTTTAAATTATAAATCCAAAATTAGAAATCGTAAAAAATCTGTTTTAAAAGAAACAATTAAAAAATATTTTTTTCCAAAAATACATTTTTGGGAGAAAAATATTAAATTTCGGCAAAATTCAAAAGTTTACGTAGCTATCCAAAAATAACTTCAAGTGTAATTTTGTGTGTTGTTTTATTTTATATATATTGTATTCTAAAAACAAGTAGGCCTATTAGTTTTTCCACGAGTAAAAAAGTTCATAAAAACACAAAATATGTTTCCGACAATGCATAAAATAAAGCCTAATATATTCTAAATAGGCCTACACAAAAATATAGTAAACACATTATTTAGTAAGTAGGCTACCGTATTCAAAAGAAAAAATATAGCCAGTAGGCGTATTGTAAATTTTACCTTAAAAAGTTAAAACAAACAAAATATGTTCCAAAAAGGCATGTAAACAAAAATATATTAGGACTACCACATTATTTTCGGATTTTTATATTAGGCTATTACAGAAAGAATTAGGTAGCCCTAGTTATAGTTTTCACGCACTCAAGCAATTAATAATAGCTTACAGTGACAAGAGATAAAAGTAGACTATAATGTAATAAACCATGTACCAAATAAATCTGAAGAATCTACTGAGTACAATGATATATAATATAACTTAATTATTGCTAAAATAGTACTCCAGGTAGGATACTCTTTGCCAGAAAGAAGGTTAATGGGAGGAGTGAAAATAATAAATACAATCAATCATATACAATGAAAAATAATTGCGTACAAACTTTATTTTAGGTTCACATCAGTATTTACATTTTGTATTCTTAATACTTGTACTTAATACTGCCAAAACCACTAAAAGGGCCAGTTATCTATAGACTGTAATTTCAGTTTTCACTAAGTTAACACTAAATTACAACTGAACTATTTAATAAACTTAATAATTAAATCATAAACTAGGAAAAACCATACGAAAAAGCAAGAAAAACAATGAAATAACAGCAGTAATATCAAATATCACGAAAAGAACTTATTCCTATTTAAAAAACATTACTGTAAACAGAAAAGTGGAAACAATATGGCGCAGCCAATAGAAAACAAGACGTCCGTTGACCACACTGTCTCTATCAAGTCACTGTAGTTTGAACTGGGTACTTTAATGGCATTTTACGTGTTGATAGATTTTGGAAGAACCAGACTAGGAAGGAATAAGGTCTTGTAAAGACAAAATGTGGAGAATGATCTCCAATATGTTTAATTGTTTTTAGATAAACCTCAAAATATTTTCATTCTAGTAGAAAACATCTCAGAAACATTTTTACTCCGGTCAAAAAAACGTCTTCCACTTGTTGGATGTTTTTGGCAAACTAGTCCGAGCAAATTATAAAACCATCGTATGTGTACCTAATTTGGACCGAATAGGAGATACAATTCGGCAGTTAGAGTGTGAACACACATATATATAAGATTTTTGATGACTACAAAAAACCTGTTCTGGGGACTATGATCGGTGTTCATTGACCACTCCCGCCCTTATGCCTCACCATAAAAGTCACTGCTATACCTCATCTTTACTACGATTAAAATGTATACAAATTTATGACTGTAATGAAAATTGTTCATACAATAATTCAAGACAACACATAATCAAAGCTAGAAATGTAATTGTTAGGCCAAATAAAAACATGCGAAAATGTAATAAATAATCAGTCGAATTAATTTGTATATTTGGAATTATTTTCAGCATGGAAATTCGCTAACAAGGATGTATAGTATACGTTCGGAATTGTAAATTGTTTAATTATTACATTTGAAATGGAAAATAGGAAATACGATTATAAGACCAAGACAATCTAAAAAAAAAACTAATAAAACGTGCAAAGAAAAATGTTTAACCTTTCTTTCAGCCGCAATTGTCACTTCTTCAGTAACTTACAACACTTTAATATAATACTTTGCAATGCACCTTATGGCATTCAAGATTCATGTACAAATAATTTTAAACATCAGTGACCTCCCATAAGATCCTAATTTCAAGTTTTAGTTAATCTATATAACTTGTTCATATTCTTAACATATAATACTTTGATTATTATTTTTACACGTTTTTAAATGTTTCAATTACAGGTTACTATAAAAACATTGAAACAACTTAATTAATATTTATGTTCGAATTTCTATATTTGGTGCTAGTTTTAAAATAAAATATGGGATTTGTGGTAATATTTTTAAAGCCACAAAAAAAAATTACTCTGCATTTAATCTGTTCCTAAAAATGTTGTTAAGTATGAAATGCGCTAATCTGTTTGGTCTGTAAATTGGATCGGTTATAACTATACATAATATGTTATCGAAATAACCTTTTAAACCAAAAAGCTTCTTTAAAATTCAAAATAAAATTTTCGCGAGTGTAACAATAAAATAAAAATTGGTTTTATTATTTCACGTAACTATACTGAATTGAAACATTACACATAGATTGGTACTACCGTTACCCACAAAACTT
Source organism: Philaenus spumarius (assembly GCA_018207615.1). Taxonomy (NCBI): domain Eukaryota; kingdom Metazoa; phylum Arthropoda; class Insecta; order Hemiptera; family Aphrophoridae; genus Philaenus; species Philaenus spumarius. The sequence continues at coordinate 37,210 of JAGFPH010004806.1, read as the reverse complement.
AAAGAGATTTTGTTATTTCAGGACTGATGTTTACGTGAATTGTAACCACGTCTTTTGCAATCAAAATGTTTGTTTTCAATGCTGCAGTGTTCAGTCGCTGACCTAAATCTTATCCACATCGAAACAGAGATCTGGTGGTAGAAATGGGAAGTATTACTCTGCCCTCAAGCTGGTTGCACTAACAAGCTTAGCATTTCCCACGTCTGAATCTTATTTTATTTATTCTCTTACAAAGTTCTGAATCAGGTTAAAATTTGTTGTTTGCTGGTAGAAAGTAAGGAAAAATTAAGCATAGAAAAAGCAAAAAGTTATCTGGAACGATTTTATATAGGTGCAATATTATTGAGTTTAAATAAAAACTACTTTGATTAATACCAGTATAGTTGGATTTATTGCACTTTTCACATTGCACTTACTAACATAATTTATAAAAACAAATTTAACAAGTAAATGGAAGGTACATTTAGAACACTTAATACAAATTTAATGTCACAGTTTGTGACAGTCCACTCTTGTGCTTTTATTCCAACAGAACAAGAGTTTACGGTCAAAAACTGTGATATTAAATTTGTATTAAGTTTTCTAAATGTCCGATTTATTTATTTGTTAAATTTGTTTTTATAAATTATGTTAATAAGTGTAATGTGAAAAGCGTTTTAAGTTCTGATGACGCCTGATAAATAGGCGAAACAGCTGTAAACTATTGACAGTTTTAAGGATTGGTGAGGCAAGTAGGGGATTTAATAATTAATATATCATTCCGAACTTTGTTTGGACTGTTGTACTAAAAATTCCCTGGTCCTAGGATATGAGCGGGGTGGGGAGGGGGAAAAAGATCATCCCGTTTTAAAAAATTTACCCATTCGCAGTAAAAACGACCCACCCCCTGAGTTAACAAAGGATCCCCTCGTCCAAAGTGAAACTAATTAGTTTAGTTAAATTTTCAACGTATTTTTTCTTAAAATTGTTGGCATTAAAGTATTGACATTAACAATTTTGTTTGTACTGTTAAATAAATCTTTTAAAATTATCTTACATTTTCATTATAATCATTTAAAGTAGTAGTTTTGAACTAGGTGTTATTACACTAAAGCCTCCTTACCTAGGTAAAAAAGGTATTGCACTTTACACATCGTTTTAACGGGTGGCTTACCCATTGAAATTACAAAACTACGGTTTTGAGGTTTATTTTCCGAAATCCGTACATAAAATTGCTCTAAGTTTTAATCAGGTAAAGGTAAAACATTAAATAATTTATATTCGTTTTGAAGAAAATTTAATGCGCTAGAATTTATACCAACTTTTGTCCCTCAAATGGACGGTAAAGAATTCCAGAGGCGAAGTTTAAATTAATGTTTTCATAAATTAGCGATTTTCTCATTTCTCTGAAACTATTGAAGATACGAACAAACTTTAAAGGATACTTTTTTATGTAATTTTGTCAGCTTTAATTTTTGTACATAACTATTTTTTTTATAGGACCAACCGTTTTCGAGTTACAAGCGAAAACCGAAAGTCTGTATTGGTCTAGGAAAAATTATTTTATACTTTTTAGTCCGTTTTAAAAACGTGGTATATTAAAAAATGTTATATTTAAACAATTATTTTCTGATTTTTAGTCTTTTGTACGTGAAATTTTGCAATAAGTTTTAATCATTTAGCGAGATTATGACAGGCAGTTCTGAGCTGTGTTTAAAGTTTCAAGTTCCTAGCTCATTGGAAAGTTGGTTTAACATTGATTTCAAAATTTTACCGAACAGGTAGACAACAAGAAAGCGATTTATGTTGCATTGTCGTCCAGTTCTGAGCTATGATTAAAGTTGTAAGTATCATCTGGAAGTTAATTAAAAATCAATTGCTAAATTCGTACTGAACAACAGACAAGAAAGCAAGGTAAATGCATGTGTGAGGGCTTGCGTGCGTGCGTGAGTGTGTATGTATGACCTAATATTATTGCAATGTCATCCACTTCTGAGATAAGTTCTAAATTTCAAGTCTATAGACCATCAGGAAGTTACTTTAAAATTGATTACAAAATTTGTTACCAAAGTGAGTTGGTTAAAACCTTGCAAAATAGTGACTAATTTTAACTTTCTCCACCCTATACGTACTATATGGAGAAAGTATTGTTTTCGTAAAAATGTTCGAATTTAAATTTTCAGTTGAATTATCTTTTTTGGTGCTCCCAGAACCAAAAAAAATTGTTTAGTGCAATTATCTGTGTTGGTACTCCCTGAACCCAAAAATATATTTAGTGGAATTTTTTGTTTTGGTGCTCCCTGAACCCAAAAAAGTGTTTTTAGAGTGGTGTCTGTCTGTCAGTCTGTCTGTATGTATACACGACCAGAGAGGACACTATTGGTCCGATTTTCATGAAATTTGGTATGTAGGTACTAAACCCTAATATCTCCAGGCGGTTTTTTTTCATTTTTTTTTGAATTTTTAATTTTTAAGGGTAATTTACCCCTAAAAACCCATAAAAAACGACAAAAATGCAAATTTCTCAAAAATGGCTCTGACGATATTGATCAAATTTTCAGTATTTATAGTGCTTAAGATGCCAAACAAAATGACACCACCCGCTTTTATCAAAACTTCGGCGTTTTATAACTATGGGGAAATGTTTAAAAATAAACAAATTTGTGTTGTCAATCTAGCATCGCGGCGGCGGCCGCACGGGGTAGCACCACGGTAGCGATCACGGCCAGTAATTCAAAGGTCGCGCGATCGAATCCCGCCTGGGACAATAATTTTTTTATACGATTGACGTAGGTAGAATATTATTTTTTTGTTTTGTTCTAAAAAGTAGTAAAAAATAAAATGATTAAAAACAATATTATTTTGACTACAGTAAGTTGGGAGAAAGTTTGTGTCAGTTAACTGATACCGTTTATTTAAACAAGTCTAAAAAATTTCAAATATCCATTCATA
>JAGFPH010004806.1:17540-34179 GCA_018207615.1 Philaenus spumarius | reverse complement strand
ATCAAACTTCTCGTTCTGCTGCGCATGCGTCAGGATAGAGGTCACCGTTACCCCCACCACCATACTCTCATCCAAGTGCTTCCGTCCTAACCAATCGTCGTTTTCGTGAAAATATCAGAGTGTAAAATAATCCATGCTTTTGTGCGGGGATAGTGAGAGAAGCGAGCATTCTCGCAGCAATCTAGTTTCGAACAAAAAACTTGGATAATTGTCTGTCGTTAGTGGTTTTGTTTGTATGATTTAAAAAAATAATGGTGCGTCAAATCTCCATTTCTGTAAAAAACTAACAAATTTAGAAAATGTTTACTGTACAAACATTTAACCAAATTTAAAAAAATGCAAACCAACATTGTACAGAATTTAAATAAAATCTGTTCAACTGCATTTACTTACAACCTTGGCAAGGATTTATGGGTTACAAATTGTTTTTTTTAATTAATTACTGAACATTATTTTCAATTCTATCCATTCAATTATTGTTTTACATTTTTAAATACTTCGAAATACCGGTACCCTACGTTATTGCGCGATCCATTTCCAACATTTGCGTCATTCGTACTCTGAATTATTCCCAAAATTATCTTTAAAACAGTAAAGTTGTTCAACTTCTAAAACTTAAAATTCTTTATCGGTTCAATAGACATGTTTACCAATAAAAATGATTACAAGTAAATTTCAAATCCATCCTTATTATTATTTCAATCATACAATTTCCTGGTTTTAGGAATGTTATTAAAACTAATATTTTCCAGAATAAAAACAGATAGCTGAACAGAAGTTTTTGTTTTGAACAAACTTTTATAATACGTCAACTAATCCAACTTTTTATTAAAGTTAATCTTACCTTATCATTCGATTGCAATTTCGGTCATTCGACCATTTTTTCTTTTGGCTCAAAACTAGAAAAAATTTGAAATCTAAAACAAACAAATGTTGGTTAAATCACGTAACTTCCTCGGCCTTTTGGATAAGCGAAGAATCAATTGAGCCATAAAAAGATATACTACATTTATGAAATCAATCAAAATTATAAATCACTTTATCATTTATAAATGATAGTAATAAATAAAGCAGTAAATTATTTTAAGTAAGTGATTGTTATTCTAGAACTAATCAGCTGATTGTTTTGTTTACTTAGGGACAATGCGTGTTTCTCGCACGCCAATTAACTCACAAATATTAAAAAAAAACTAGTGAAGCTAATCTAAGTTACGTGAATTAATCACAAAACAAAAGCAATGATGGGAAATAATGTTAAATGTCTACATCAAATTAGGTTTTTCCAATAACAGCAGTTTTAATAAAGGTGAAAAAGAACCAGACTAATTTAGGCATATTCTTAAACAAGAGCTAGTCTTTGTCACCCTGCAAAAAACAGGGACGTCTTTTTCAACTTAAAAAGTTGTGATGCATCTTAAGGATCGGCAGACCCAGCCACCATCTTGAATTTCAACTCCCATAAGAACAATGTTAAACGATTAACAAGATTTCTGGAGCAATAATGATGAGAAAATTATTTAGAATGTCACTTTAAAGGTTAGGACAGTCCGAATTTGGATATCGTTTTGTTTTTAAATGAATTTTAACTAAATTTGTTCTTTGGCTTAACTGAAAATCACAGTTTGCGATTTTGTCTTATTAAATATTGCAAAAAGCTCAGAACGTTCGAAGTTTAATTACATTTTAAATAAAAGTAACTTCAATAAATTTGGATAATTTATGACCATAAAATCTGCTTTATTGTGGAAGCAAGTGTGCTCCGAATTTGTTTGCCTACTCGAGTGTTTAGCCTGCACTTTGGTGGTTATACATTGTCACGAATGCGCATTTTATTACATTTACAGTCATATTTACATCTGTAACCATCTAGTTTCCGCGTTCATGGAGCTGTCTAAAATTTGCTAGCGGAAGAACGAAACGCACGCAAACTCAATTTTAGTAGTGTACAGCTCTGCCACTTGGAGAGCGACGGTAAACTGAGAAGTATTTTTTCATTTCTGCCGAGCTTTAAATAGTTCTTAAAGATTGTGTGATTTTGTCTTACACCTCATAATTGAGAAAAATCGACTGTAACCCCTTTCGATAAAAGGATTATTTAAGTAACAATTTCTTTCTTTTTATGTTCGGAGTTTTTCAAACAAAAATTTCCACTAAGGCTTTTTATAGTCACACATAGAATACATAAAAACATTACAGTTTTGAGTTATTTCATTGGCTGTTCATTTATAAATATAATCTGAAACATAAGGTTACGAATAGTTTTTCATAACTTTTTTAGTAGATTTCAAATATACCTTTAAAAATGTTAAATTATTATTCTGTTAAGAAAGTGTACCATTGTATAATCACAGCCAGTAGGTGACTCATCGCCTAGGCAGCGGACAGCGGCGAGGGATTATAGGGGTGGCCTCAGGTAGTCCTGGATCCATCGGCCAACCTGAACTAGACAGAGTATAGTCAACTTATACAAGTGGTCTCGTACACTTGTTTATTGGATGGGGCTCAGAGTAGGGAAAAGTTTAGTGTGCGATCAGCAGACGCTGAGACTTATGTTTTCAGTCCAGCATTGCCGCTCCCCTCGGTTCTTCCCAAATCATTTTAAATATTATTTAAAATGGACAAATATTATAAATTCAGTTGGACCGCTAACACGATAAAACTTATAACTAGGAGTACAATGGTATAATATTATAAAACCGTCCGAGTATATTATTTTGTTAAACTAAGGTATCCATTTAGCTTTATATTTATTCGTCACCATAGCAACTACAACTGAACGTATACATAACCTATCGTAACGTTTATTTGTATATTTTTCTTTAATACTAAAATGAGATCTCTATTATCAAACAAATTCCTGACATCCGCGCAAAAACTCTCTCCCTTCTGAGCGTGCGTCAGGATCTAGGTCACCGCTACCACCAACACCCTATCCAAATACAAGTGTATCTGTCCTAAATACAATATTCTATTTGTATTTGCTTCACCGATAGTGGCCAAGGGGGTTGGTGTGCAAAGCGAGCAGAGCGCAGACTCCTTTAGTATTTAAAAAAAAAAAAAAACAGAGTAACTTACGTTACTCAGGAAATTCTAAATTATGTAAAAGTAAAAAGTGATTAAAATAGGTTATCTCAAACAACGACACAAACATTACCTATTTATTTTATACTAGGGGAGACCCCTGCGTGCTCCGCACGCCAACCCCCAATGGAACCTTCTTAAAACATATGTCATGTTTTATTTATAATAAAGGTGTAGGATTAATAATAACCTCAAAACTAAGATGGTAAATAATGTTAAATGTTCAAATCAAATTATTTCTTATATTTTATAACAGCAGTTATAATAATGGTTAAAAAGAACCAGCAAGGCTCAGGTCTACACTTTAAAACCCTAACCTAACAGCTAGAAATACAAAAATTATTGCTTCGAATTTTGAAATCAGCTGTTAATGGAAATATAGGAGCAAACCGCTATATTATCTGTTATTTTATTCAATTGGTTGCTATGGTAATATATGTAAATGCATGTGTTGTATTATCATTCTAGGCCTAACCCAAGAATTTTTCCCACTAAATTTACAAATATTGAAATAAAAAAAAGGTTTTTATCGAAATGAATTATAGCCTATGTGACTCAGGGACAGTGTAGCTTTTTATTAGTAAAACTGTTTTTTTCAATCGGTTCAGTAGTGCCGGAGATTAAACCCTACATACAAACAAAGAAATAAAAATAAAAAAAAAAATAAAAAACTTTACCTCTTTATAATATTAGTATAGTGATATTAGTGTAATTATTATACAGGTTGTCTCAACCATTATACCAAACTTTACAATGTTATACAGCAGGACTAAACTAGCAAATAATACAATGTAACATTTGTCCTATCTTGCTTAGTTTAGAAGTTGACCGTTTGTGCGTTTTTTTTTAAATATTATTTCATGAATCGTTTAAGATAAATTCATGAATCTCAACATAAAAGTTCATTACAAAGGTTTACATCAATGTGCAAAATATTGTTTTGCTTGATTTATCCGTTCCAAGAAAGCGGCTTTTCCAAACTTTTCAAATTTTTTGTATCTTAACATTTTTTCGTAAAATCTTTAGTTTTTTCTAGATTTTTAAATTTGAAAAGTTTGAACCGAGGCCATCTTAAAACAGATGTGCAAATACAATTTTTCAGATTTAAATTAAATTACAGTAATGTGATACAATTTCATTAAATAAAAAGTTCATGAGATAATAATTGTAAAACAAAAACAGACATCTTCTAAACTAATCAAGGTAGAACACATATTATATTGTATGTTATTATTTGCTAGTTTTGACCTACTGAATAAGATGGTAAATGATTGCGAAACACCCTGTACACAAATAACTTAAAAATTAAATATTTCCAAGTCAGTTTCAATTATTTCCAGTAGTTTAATTTAATAAACAACATTTCGAAGCCTTCCAACAAGCTAACCCGGCTTTTCCGGTTCATCAATTCCAACGAGAATAATATTTTATACATCGACTCAAACTAAAGTCGCAATCGTTTCAATATGTTGTAAAGGAAAAGAAAGATTTAAGATTGAAGTTTTTGTAGGGACGATACTTGTTAACAAGCGAGCCGTGTCTGAGATCTGGCGCAGAGGTTCTGGAAATCAATTTGGGTGGGATGAGTGCGGACCGAGGAACACTAACGAAGTTACGACGGGAATCGAACGGCAATCAGAGTATCGACACCTGCACAACACGATATATCGATACTTTAACACGATATACAATCTTTTCCTTGAATCCTTTTGTTTTATTTTTTATTTTATTTATATATTTATCTCACAACGTTTGTCAAGATTTATGTGCGACTTTATTAATATTTGCTGAGGGCTCCGCCTCTGCTCATTTCGCTCACTAACTCTTGGCGAAGCAAATGCAAACAGATTACCATATTGTATAATCTGATATTTTCACTGTCTGACGATTGATTGGACAGAGGCACTTGGAGTATGGTAGAGTGGTGGGGATGCGTTATCCTAGACCCTGATGAATTCGCAATACATGTCCGTCCGCAAAACCCCTATTGTATGTGTCCATAGTTTTTACATATTTAAATTTTTAAATAGGAACCATAAATATTTAATTTATAAAAAATAGCCTAGTTTCTATGAAAAGTCCTCTACATGCAAATGAAAGATTCGTCAAAATTGGTTGAGCCATTTCGGAGATTAACCTGGACAAACAGAGAGACAGAAAACAATTAAGAATTCAAGTTTAGGTTTTGATAACGTGTAAATAACCATATGAGTTTAGGTAAAAGCATTTACTCTGAACTAACAGAAAGACACTTCAAATTTATGTGAATATAATTAGGTATACTCTGTATCGATAGCCAAATTAATTAATTACACTTACGAGACAGCACGCAACCATTTTTGGTATTATTTAGGGAAATAATAAATTACTTTCGAAATTTGTCGGTAAACGAATAGCTGTGATACTTTTTCAATAGTTATATTCGTTTATCGCCTTACTAGCCCAGTCGGTATAGGTTAAAACTACCAGTAATTTGCAATACGGCTGATTTTTTTTATAAGTACCTTAAAGTATGTAGATTAACATAAACAAAAGTTTACCAGTCTATCGATTTCCCAAAGTCGAAAAAAAAATCGATTATCTTTTTTTTTTCGATTATCCTTAAAATTTTGAGCTGGGATGACGATAGAGAAAAATAAAAAGTACCACCGTGTAGGGGAGGTATTTTTCAACAAAAAAGGACATATGCATTTATTTCGTCCGAGCAATGGTTTGTCTGGAAAAAATTCGATAATGCAGGTATTTTGCAGCAGGGGAAATCACTAAAAGTTTATTTAAGTCTAATTCATATATGAAGCGTTGAATCATTCTAAAATGGCCGAATTTTAATATATCGAATTGAAACTTGATAGGAGTTAAAATATATATTTTAAATATTTATGCTGAGTCTCAGCTTGTTATCTTGAAAAAGACCCGATCTAGGAGTCGATTTCGATTATCGATTTTAGGAGTACCGGACCCACCAATTCATTTTAAACAGCTCCAGTTTAGAAAATTTTCAAAATATCAACCTGAAAGTTTTTTTACAAGTTAAATATATAGATTCAAACAAGATCAAGGAGTATAAACCTTTTTTATTATTTACTTTTCAAAGCACAAGTAACTTAAAAAAGTATAATTTTAGACCTTTTTAGATTTTTCATCAAAACGCTTGAGTTAATCGGCTGCAGATTAGTCAATTTTTTAAATATAGTTTTTAAAATAAGTATAGCAAAAAACAATTGTGTTTTTAACTTCTGTACCAATTTTTAAATCGATATGTTCAAATATGTCGAATATGGAGTCGTTGAATCCAAATGTATTATAGTTAAAACGAGATAGGTAAAACAGAAGACTATTTTCAAGCGCCTCGTTTTTAAAAATAGCATGACAAAAATCGTTCATACATACTAAGAATATTTATACTGGTGTACTCAACTTGTAAAACAAATTTGATGTTGATATTCCAAAAATTGACGAAACTGGAATAGATTGAAATTAGTTCGTGGGTCTGGTACTCCTAAAATCGATAATCAAAATCGACTCCTAGATCGGGTCATTTTCAAGATAACAAGCTGAGACTCAGCATAAATGTTTAAAATATCTATTTTAACTCCTATGTCAAGTTTCAATTCGATATATTAAAATTCGGCCAATTTAGAATGAGCCAACTCTTCGTATATGAATAAGATGTCCCCTTTTAGTGATTTCCCCTGCTGCAAAATACATACCTACTTGCATTATAGAATTTTTTCCAGACAAACCATTGCTCGGACGAAATAAATTCATATGACCTTTTTTGTTGAAAAATACCTCCCCTACACGATGGTATTTTTTATTTTTCTCTATCTTTATCTCAGCTCGAAATATTATGGATAATCGAAAAAAAAAATAATCGATTTTTTTTTTCGACTTTGGGAAATCGATAGACTGGTAAACTTTTTTTAATGTTAATCTACATACTTTAATGTACTTATAAAAAAAAATCAGCCGTATTGTAAATTACTGGAACTTTTGGTCTAAAATGACCTCTACCGGCTGGCCTATACCTGCATCCAATTCCTCTTTTAAAACATTTTTAATGGACCTAGTTCAGCAAATGACAAATAGGGCTATAGCTTTTTAGCGAATTTACATTAGGAAAGATGAGCTATTGCAGTGACCATTATGGTGAGACCTAGAGTCAGGAGAGGTCAATGTGCACCGATCATGGTCCCTAGAATAAAGCGTGTTTGTCTGCTGCGAGCGAAGCGAAGAGGTCCGTAATCCGAGGTCGTATGATCCTGTGAGAGGAAGGAGGAAGGAAGCTAGCGTGAGCTGGGGGGGGGGGGGGGGGGGGGTGAAGTGGAAACAAATTCTACTAAAATATTTTGTCACGTAGGGTAATAAGCTATTCAACGCCTCAGTGAATAGACCAACTTTCCAAATAGTTGTTTACCCTAAAACCTAAATCACAAACTTAATTTCGTAAATTCGCTCAACTCACCTCAGCGGTTCACCTGAGTTATTGAATTATTAAGTCACTCAATAGAAATTGACTTGAAGTTAAAGTTGTAAAGTGCAATGGCGGAAAATTCACCTTGCATTTAAAATTGCAGTTTCGATATCCCAAAACAGAAAATTAAAATTGTTGACTTATCCAGAACACACCAGATTTACCGAAACATTTGTTGGACATCCATTTTGGCCAGGAACAATAGAAATATTTATTAAAAACGTGCAAAATTCTTTTGGAGCAGGGTGTAGTGGACACAACGGAACCACATAAAGAGGAAATTATGTAACTGATTTCACTTAACTTTACCAAAGTTAAGTTACTTGACCCCACTTGCTCACCGTTATTGTCAACATCCAAAAACACACAGTTCAGCTATAAAGCCGAGTCTATGGGAAAGACATTGTTTACGCAAGCTAAAACACGTGTTATCTATATAGCCGTAATCCAGGAATACTGTATGCATTTATTGTGAGAGCTAAAGAAAGCTAACTCGAGCGTGAGAAACGTATAGCTCCGCTCTCTTCTTGGATTATTGAACATTCCAAGAGGCCGACAGTAAATTGAACAAATATTTTATGATTGTGACCAGATAAAAATGTCTTCTTTTTCGATCGATTGATTTCCGACGCCAGCGCACTCTGCTACATAGCTGAACTTGTTTCTGTTTGTACGTTTGGAAAAGAGTTAAGATTGGTTGGATGTAAATTCACAATTTTTGATCACGTTTTAATATTTACTAGGTAGGACCTGTGCGTGCTTCGCACGCCAACGCCTGATTCTCACGCATATTTTATAAATTCTTTTTAATAAAAGGCTAGGATTTAACATAACCTCAAAACTAGGTGATAATTATTAAAATACATTCTACAGGAAAAATTATTAAGAGTTGGTTATGACGTAAAATAAGTTTAAAACACAGCATGAGTTTGCCCACTCATAACGAACGCCTAATTTAAAAGTTAGAGATACAAATTATAGTAAACTAGTTAAACATACGTTAAAAATTATTGGCAGATTAATTAGATACACATCAGAAATACATAATTTATAAATAATAGGCTTTTTACAAATAATAACAAACTTTATCTATTCCTACCTAACTATGCTGACAGGGATTTTTAACTGTTAAATGAGTACAATAATTATAAGGATTATAAAACTGTAGGCATATCTGTAAAAATGTATAATTTATATACCTACATTATTATATATATATAAAAATAAAGATAGAAATATTACCTTTAAATTGCTTTTCATTCCATATTGATAAATCAAATGAATTAAAAGTTAATTACCTTTTCTTGGAAGCTGTCGTTCAATCCTTTGGTTTTTCGTCAATCTTATATCAAAGGTAATTATCGTTTAGAAACAATCCAGTTTAGGCTACCACATACAAAATATGAATTAAAAGTTATTAATATTATAATAAAGAAATTAATAATAGAATATGTTTATATGTTATACGAAGATGTACGAATGTTTCCGAAGTTAAACGAATGGGTATCTTTTCTTTGTATAAATGAATATACTGATGATAAAGGGTTGTATGCATAATCATTTTATAACATCAAAGTAAATATTATAACGTGTTATAGCCTACATTAGTTCTACAACTCATTTAAAAAAAATCAACTTAAGACATTATATTATTGATTGAATGGAATAAAATTGTAAACATAACCTCAAAGTGTATATCCTAGGTTTTGTTTAAGTATTACAGATGATGGGTAGTAACAACTGTTATGTTATATTGTTAATGACGTACGTTCGTACACTCGCTATTATGGAGTTGATTATGGAATCAGCTTTTCGTGGAAACTGCCTACATGTCAGATTTTAAGTGTTAAATTAAACAGCTAACTATAGTACTAACCTTTTATAGGTTTAAATTTGCTTTTATATTATTTCCAAAATTGTAGTCATATTTCAGGTAATATACTTAAGATTGTTATAATTATATCACAGCTTTCAAGTAATTTCATTTACCAGATTACTATACAGGTGTCATAAAAACACTAGCGTACTACATAGAGTATAGACAAAAATCTGTTTACATTTACTTTCAAAGTGTAGACGGACACGCTATCGGCGGGTGTTGGTAATTGAAGCCGTAGCCCTACTTATATTTTACTTAACAATCACATAATTACGTATTTTAGTAACATTTTACTGAAATTTTAATTTTTTTATTTTACTGCCTCAATTTTTTTTAGAAATAGCGTTGAACTTTAGTACAATTTTATTTCTGTGTGAAATGGTTACGTACAAAGCTGAACATTTACAACAGTTTTTATTTTCTATCCAGACAAGTAGAATCCTAATATTACGGTATTTCATTACTTCAGCCTCAAAGCCTCTATTGACTTCTAGGGTAAACATTGCACGGCCAGATCGTAATTCACCGAGCAGAATAACAATGAGGAACGCATGCGCACAACGATTCATTAATCAAGACAATTTATATGCGTTGAGATTAATGCGCGTCTATTATTGCAGGTTTACGGGTTTTTCCATTCGTCATTCCGTCCCATAACTGAAAGACTTAAAAAATTATTATTCTAGTAATGTGTTTTGAGACTATATTAGTGAACCTATTAGTAAATATGGACCACTAGAGTTATATTGAAAATTTTCTAAAATCGGGAAATTATTGGTTTCACCCCGTTTTTCGAAAATCGAGTATTCATCAGATCTCGACGTTTTGAGGTCCTAGGAATCTTCAATGACCACTCCCGAGAGGGTGTCACCCTGTCTGTATGTATGTGTGTGTGTATGTAAGTATGTGACCCGCTTATAACTTTTGAACGGCTTAACCGATTGGATCCTACTCAACGGCGTTCTAAAGAGTTCCATCAAACTTAGATTTCATGAAAATTTCAACTAATTCGGACAGGTAGGTTCTGAGAAATTTCGAAAAAACTAAGAAATAAAATTTTTTCAAATCAGGTTTTATTGGAATAACGTTTAAACGGCTTTACCGATCAATTCCAAAATCTAATCAGCTTTTAACCTTGAAAAGCGACGTCGATCGCTACCAGTCCGGTAAAAATCGGTTAATTCGTTCGTGAGATATCGTGAACGAAAGAAAATTAAAAAAAGTGTTTTTTCTCAATTTCTCCGAAATTTTTCATCAGAAAAATTTTTGTTGTCGATTCTTTCAATGCACTCAAAAAACTGCATCGATTGCCGCAAATAGCATAAAAATCGGTTGATTCATTCGCGAGATATCGTGAACGAAAGAAAATCAAAAAGTGTTTTTCCTCAATTTCTCCGAAACTTTTCATCTGAAAAATTTTTGTTGTTGATTCTTTCAATGGACTTAAAAAACTGTATCGATTACCGCAAATCGCATAAAAATCGGTTGATTCATTCGAAAGTTATGGCAGTTCAAAATTTCCAAAAATAGTGTTTATCAAACTTTCATCATACTTTTGAGCTCGCGGGAAGTTACAGGGATGGCCTTTAGGGTCAACCGTTTTCCAAATTTTATTCGAATTATTTTATTTAGTAAGTTTGTTCAAGAAGTAAGATAGGCTACCAAACTTTATTTTACTTAAAAATTTCTCACGAGATTTTTATTAAAATTTACAAAATTTTGCTATTTTTAAAGTGCACAAACTGTTGCTCAAAAATGCTGCTTCGAGTATTATATCTAAGGGCCCTTGCCCGTGGACGCTTCGCGTCCCAACCCCGCCTCAGATGGCTGCTTCGCTTAGCTCGCAGTTGGAAAACCCGCTAAAGGCTATCGCTAATCTTTGGCTCGCTTGTACCTGGGTGACCGAGCATCGCTCAGTATTTTTAACATCTGGATTGTATCTATAATGTGTCTATTGGAATACTTAGAGACTTTAAAGGTGGTATTAAGAGAAGTTATATCTATTCGCTTTCCAAGTGACTTGAAAGGTGGTATAAAAAGTTTAAATTTTATGCGCATTTTTTCAGACATAAGACCTATCAGCAAATGTTCATCAAAATCGTTAGAACCGTTTTCGAGATCCGCGACAGATACAAAGTTAGATGGAATATTTGCTCATTTAATGTAATAGGATTTGTTTAAAACTGCATAAAAAATTGATCTGTTATATAAGGTTTTTCGAAATCAATACTTACATCGTCGATAAATTGTTTGCCTCCTTTGGTGGTTTATAGATCAAAACTACAAGACCGTATCAATTAATTAGTGTTAACTGGAGCGCTTCGCACACTAACCTCCCCATGGATATTCACGGGTTCGACGCTCGCTCCACATTTACACTCTCGGGAAGCAAATGCAAACAGATTATTTTATAATCTGATATTTTCACGTAAATTACGATTTATTGGATTTATTGGGGGGGGGGGGGGTAGCAGTTACCTAGATCCTGGCGCAAAAGCATATTAGCACAATAATAATAGATGATCTTTTCTAATTAATTAAAATTTGGTTCAGACGTAAAATCACTTAACAAAACGCAATAAAAGAGTACGTTTTTTAATTTAATCAACAAAAGTGAGCGTCGTTATTTATGCGTTTGGTGAAATAAAAACGTAAAATTCCGTCACATCCCTTCTGCGTTATAAAATGAAAATCCCGCTTTATTCCGCCTCGCTGTAAAGTGTTGGAACAGGGAAAAAATCCGATGTTTTTGCTGGACTCGGATTTTTAATCGACTAGTTGGAAGAACTCACGTGTCGGTATTCTCATTAGTTTCGCCCCACCCCTTGGTCCACCCCCTTCTGCCCTGCAACCCCTTCGGATACACCGCCGACCGTCGTGGCTTCTCTCTACTTCGCCTTCATTAAACTACGTTTCATTAAGAGAAAACGTGCCGGCATCTTCGGCTCATGGAAGAAGAACAAACGTTAGTCACATAGCGCGAAATTAAAAAAACGAGCATATTTTAAATCCTTACGATAAAAAAAGCCGGGGAACTGGAAGCAAGGATTGTTTAGAAAGGGGCGAAGACAAGAGTTTCGTTTGGTTTGCAGATGTGGAGATATAAATGAAACAACTCAGGTAGATAGGTTAAGGGTCGGCTCTAGCTGTCGGCCATGTTGGCTGACACTCCATAAGACCAATGTTAAATTAAAAACCAAATTTTTCCTTTATTTTTGATCGGAAAATTATAAACGATATGTCATTTTAAAGCTATGGTCAATATGCATGCAAATGGCTTTTTAAAAACTAAGAAAAATATTTTGTTTAATATTTATTAACAATTTAAAAAATTGATTTTTAATATTTTTTTATGTTGTCACTATTAATTATAGCGAAAAACTACCAAGCCATTCGCCTAAAGAATTTCGTCCCCAAGATTTTGGTATTTTTTTTAAAACGCTATTGGAAAAATTACGGGTTTTAAATGGATTTAGGCTGAGCAATGTTCATGTAACCTGCCACCGCTATAGGGTGATTTTAAATATTTTTTACGTTGTAACTATTAATTATAGCGAAAAATTACCAAGCCATTCGGATGAAGAATTTTGTCCCCAAGAGTTTGGTATTTTTTAAAAAACGCTATTTGAATAATTGCGGGTTTTAAATGGATTTGGGATGAGCAATGTCCGCGTAACCTACCGCCGCTATAGAGAGTCGCAGGTTGCTTTCTGTTTTACTAGAACCGACCCTTAACTTGCTTATCCAGGGTGGCGTTAAATCAAAATACTATTCTTTTATCACATTATTATTCCTGCCGTAAAACCTAATTCCAAGGTGATAGTGTCGCGATTTATAAAATATCCATAGTTTCATCTGGCGTAATAGAAAATACTTCATTGCCCTTTTTTCAAAAGTAGTCGTGTCTATAATCTCTTTTCGGACTTCATCACGTATGTTGGCCTACGTTGTACTCCTTGGAACAGTTCTTAAATGCTTTATGTTCATGCAATATGCACCAAAGTCCGCCTGCCACCGGGTTATTCTGGCCGTTTTTTTTTAGACTTTACTAAAGAAAAATCTGCATATATTTAGAGACTTATAATCAAAAACGTGCAAGAATAAAGAACAAATCCGGTGTGGATTTGCCCCGACAGACTTTTCATCGCTAAGACTGGTAAAACACGGACTAAAACTGGAATAGCTTTATTCAACAGGCTCCCTGAGTCTATTACGAAAATTATAAGACTTTAAAAAGCACTCGAAGGATTTGTTAGTGTGAGCGGTGACTGTTACTCGGTGTTCAGTTTATACACGTCTGGGAAAACTATGCCCGAATCCTTGTTGATTGTTTTGCGTCTTTGTTGGTTTATTCCCAGTAATATTTTACTGAATTGTCGAATCTGTTCAATTATTGTATGTTTCTGTTATTTATTGTTGTTGTGTTTTCTGAAGTTTTGTCACCTCCTGTTTGTTGTATTGACGACTGGCATTCTTATTCTATTTGATCTATATAAGTTATTGTTAATGTAAGTTTTCAGATTTATTATTTATTTACTAATATGATTAACTGTTTGTTAGGGTTGTACTTGACTATTGATTAGTTTTATAATCCGATGTATTGAACTATGTCAATTGTTTTGTATTTTAACTGAAGTGTTTGATGCAGTTTTATTATTGATCAAACTTTTATAGAAGATTTTGTATATATGATCATGGCTATAAAATTGTCATATTTTGTCAACAGGTGAAATAAATAAATGAAATGAAATCATAGAGATTCTATTCATACTAAATAAGCCTGTGGGAGGTATTTTTTTTAAAGTACTTATGAACCAAATTGAAAACACGATTTTGAAATTTGATCTGTTTAGGGGCGTTCACACGTGCCATAACAATTGCAGATTTCTGACAATATATCCCAACATTCTATCCGGCAAAATGTCCAGCCACACAGATTGCGGCCTCGTGTTGATCAATATTTTTGGAAATATTGCTGAGCAAAATTTGTTTTTAGAGTAGGCTACTTTTGTGGTACTAAACGTTTTGACCGTTTTTGGGGGAACCAGACTGGCATTATGGAAACGTAAAAGAAACAATACACGCAGAATGATCTTATATATTATGTTTCGTATAAAACCCAAAACAGTTTCATTTTAGTGTGAAAAATCTCAAAACACTGTTACCTCCTGTCAAAAAGCGTTCGACGGGTTGAAGCATTTTTGTTGCTAAAAAATTGAGCGACTTATATATACAATTTCAAACGACACTTTAAACGTGTTTTGGGGACTATGATCGGTGCTCATTGATCGCTCCCAAACTTATGTCCTACCATAAAAGTCGCTGCAATAACGCATATCCCTACGATATCTCTACGAACACTCGCTAATAAACCTAAACAAATATGTTAGCTTACAGTTGCAATTTTTAAAGTTGACATACTATAATAAAATATCAGTTAACTGACACAAACTTTCTCCCAACTTACTGTAATCAAAATAATATTGTTTTTAATCATTTTATTTTTTACTACTTTTTAGAACAAAACAAAAAAATAATATTCTACCTACGTCAATCGTATACAACAATTATTGTCCCAGGCGGGATTCGATCGCGCGACCTTTGAATTACTGGCCGTGCTCGCTACCGTGGTGCTACCATTTGCGGCCGCCGCCGCGATGCTAGATTGACAACACAAACTTGTTTATTTTTAAACATTTCCCCATAATTATAAAACGCCGAAGTTTTGATAAAAGCGGGTGGTGTCATTTTGTTTGGCATCTTAAGCACTATAAATACTGAAAATTTGATCAAAATCGTTAGAGCCGTTTTTGAGAAATTTGCATTTTTGTCGTTTTTTATGGGTTTTTAGGGGTAAATTACCCTTAAAAATGAAAAATTCAAAAAAATGAAAAAAACGCCTGGAGATATTAGGGTTTAGTACCTACATACCAAATTTAATGAAAATCGGACCAAAAGTGTCCTCTCTGGTCGTGTATACATACAGACAGACTGACAGACAGACACCACTCTAAAAACACTTTTTTGGGTTCAGGGAGCACCAAAACAAAAAATTCCACTAAAAATATTTTTGGGTTCAGGGAGCACCAACACGGATAATTGCACTAAACAATTTTTTGGGGTTCTGGGAGCACCAAAAACAGATAATTCAACTGAAAATTCAAATTCGAAAATTTTTACGAAAACAATACTTTCTCCATATACTACGTATAGGGTGGAGAAAGTAAAAAAAATAAGCGTTTTGGAAGTAGTTTAAGATGATTAATCATGGCAGATTAAACCTTCACATTCAACAGTCGGTGCCCTTGATTTATGGCAAAATACAAAGATGAAACATCCTAACCGAAGCTAAGCTTTTTTATCGTACAAAGTTGCATTTAGAAGATGACGGAACAGTAAAGAGAAATGTAAAGTGTTTAATCAGCCGACACCAAGCCGCCTTGACAAGACTTTTGCTTCAATTCTCTCTCACTTTCACTCTTCTTGAAATGCGACAGTACCCTGTTACTGTCGAGTGTAAAGGGACAAATCAAACTTTTAATTTCCCCAGTAATAAAAACAAGAAACCTCTCAAATCCTGACGTAAAGGAGATCTATTGTTCGAGCCGTGAAGGAAGTAAAAGGAAAACTGATTGGATTAGCTTTACTCTAAAGTAAGACATGCACTTTGTAACTCTGCGATCCAAGAAAAAATAAAAAGGTAATTTCTTGTAGCATTTCTTAAAGAAAATAATTGATTAAGAATAACTTTGTCTTGAATAAGTGGTGTACTTAAAATAAAAACTGAAATATTGCAAAGCTAGCCGAAATCTTCAATAAGTACCAAAGAATGTTAATTTGAACATAAACTCGTTACAAAAGAAAGTAAACAAACTACCAAGTCATTTTAGTTTCTACGCGATTTCAATGAAATTAAAAAAATCCACTTCGATAATTTATTTTGAGCCGCTAACTATCATCATTATGTATAATATTTCCAGGCGTAAAACTGGAAATATTAATTGCTCCGTCCACTGCTGTAAATACAATTTTACTAAAAGTAAAACATAATTCCATCACGCAGCTGAACCGCTGACGATGAAGTAGGCCAGTCGGTAGAGGTAATTTTAGGCCCAAAGTTCCAGTAATTTACAATACGGCTGATTTTTTTTTTATAAGTACATTCAAGTATGTAGATTAACATAAAAAAAGTTTACCAGTCTATC
>JAGFPH010004806.1:0-12540 GCA_018207615.1 Philaenus spumarius | reverse complement strand
AAAACGTAATTTTACATTCGTTTTGTTTACTTAGGCCTACAAACACAACCAGGCCTTTAGGAATTTTCAACATGGTAAATATACAGAGCCTACAATTAATTATAAGAAATTGGCTCATATAGCGCCTAACACCTCACGGCTTACAGAATTTTGTATACCACACGCGCATGTTTGTATCGTTTATTTAGTGAGAATAAATTAAATAAACAGTACCAGGAACTGGCACATACTTTCTCACAAACATATTTAAATTGTTAAACAGATTCACTGTGACTTGTAGGGTGGGGTAGGAGAGGTCATTTTTTATTAAAGTATTAGATTAACTAATAAATATTATTATTATTATCTAGAGAGAAAACTATTCTATCGATTTCAAACAAATTTGCGCAAAACACGTCAATTAGGCCTGTGTGTATATATGCACGAAAAAAGGTTTTGAAAAATTTTGAAAAACAATCCCCTTTATGGCCAAAAGACCCCAAAAAAATCAGTTATTATTATTATTATTATTATATAAACGAGATTTTTTAGAAAGATGCTGTTTTTTTTGCATATGGTAGGGTACATTAAAGGCTACAAATATGTTAAATTTTATCAAAATCATTAGAGCCGTTTTTTATTAAAAAATAATAACTGATTTTTTGGGTTTTTTTTTTGCCAAAAAGGTTTTTTTCAAAAATGTTCAAAACCGTTTTCGTGCATCTATACAGGCCTACTTGACATTTCTGGTGTAAATTTGTTTGAAATCGATCGAATAGTTTTCACTCTAGCTTTGTAAACATACACACATTCATACATACATACAGACAGACATTTTGTAAAAACCACTTTTTTGGACTCAGTGGGTCCCAAAACGAATATTTCCACAATGATCTCAACATCGATTTTTTTGCGATCACTATACTTTCTCTATACTATACATTAAAAAAAGAAAAGTACTTTCTCTATACATTAGTGAGAAAGTAAAATCTTTATTGAGGTATTGAGCATTCGTGTTTATCAAAGTTAATAACCTTAATCTTATATTCTATTCTTGGATTTCTGTTAAATTTTTTAAATTATAATCAGATGTATAAATGTGCACTATTAATTCTATAAAAACAACAGAAAACTTAACCTATAAGTTGTAAACATAACCTCAAATTTTTCACAAAGTTGTTAGAGTATTATAGCTGATTTTACGGAAATGACAACTGAGCGGTGACCTATACATAGGTAATTTAAGGTAGAGATCGAAATTTACACGAACAATCCCCAAAATTGGAATTGCTGCAAGCGTCTTAATTTCACCAATAATCAGCATTTAAAAGAAATTTTATATTACCAACTAAAGGAAAAACCGTAATGTGTAACAACAGAAGTTTGACTTATAATAAAGTAAGCCTTTTGTTTGATTTTACCATCGATGTATAAACACACTGGATCGCTGGCTGCGTGTATTGAAAACGGTCCGGCTGGCCTAGCCGCTTCCCCCACCACTGGAGGGCAGCAACAACACGTGAAGCATTCAAAGTTAATGCAACGCTCACAAATGTTTTAATTTATTTTGCTCAGCTTCAACAACGGCACCAAACATTATTTATACAATAATCATTTTAATTTCTAAACAATATTTAATTGTTATACAGTATGTAACACTTATTTTTATAATAAACTAGTGGACCCAGCAATGCTTCGCTATTGCTTGATTTAATTTAAAAGTTAGTAAAGTTATTCCATTGACTTAAGTGATCGAATTGTAAGTTCTCAGTGTAAGCTTTTTTCCAAAGCCAGTTTGTGTCTTAACTGTAAGTCGAATTTAAAAACTAATATTTTGCGGGTAGCAAATTAGATTTTCAACAAAATAGTATTCTTGATTTTTTCCGTATCTCAAACCATAAGCTCACAAAATGACCGTAAACTTCAAATTTGTAAAAAAATCGTCCAAGTTTTTGTATTTCAACCATTTAGTCAACACGTTTATTCTAAACTCATTCAAAAGTGTTCCATAGCTTTTTTGTAGATAAAGGTTTAAAGAATTCATATATGCCAGTTTTGCAAGTAAACAAAATGATTGAAGTAAAATTAACAAAGTTATTAGCTCAAGGAACAAGCATCCTATTACTTTAAATGAGCAATTCTTGTATCTATCTTTGTTTGTATCTGTCGTGGATCTCGAAAACGGCTGTAACGAATTCAAAGAAATTTTGTATTTAGGTGTAGTATTGATTTTTAAGTACACCCATATAGTTGTATTTCGTGTAAAAACGCAATTTTTTTAGAAAATCTAATTTAAAAGTTGAAAAATTTTAACATATGGTCTTATGGGTGCCATGTTGGTTACAAAATTACAACGAAATAGTAAATAAAGCAATCAAAACAGCTGTTTATAAACAAGCAATGAGATTGAGTATTATCCTAAATCAGCTGTTCATTGGATAGTTTTTAATTACTATTAAAAAACAATCTAATTTATACTGTTTTAGCACGTTAGAATTAGAATAAATTGTTCTGATTTAACAATTTATTTTATAAAAAAAGTAAACTTTTCAAAAATGGATAAATTATAATAGTCAATTTTGTAATATAGGCCTGGCTCATTTCTGAAACATAGTATTGAGGTTATGTTTACTACTGTATATTTAGTCCTGGTTTCAAAACATTTGTTGACAGAAGATAGTAGAACTAGGACTAAAATCGTAACGAAAGTTTCTCATGTTTCTAAAGCATATATTTGAGGTTATAATTAATCTTGTAATTACCGTTAATATATTTAAGCCTGGTTTCATAATTTTACAAACCAATGTACAAACGAGCCAAAGATTAACGAGATTCATTAGCGAATTTTCCAACTGCGAGCGAAGCGAAGCGTCCAGGGGCAGAGCCCCTAGTGTTTAGTAACGAAAGGAAAAGTTCAACTTTAGGCCTATATAAAAAGTAGTAAACATTTTTTGTAATTTTTTTCATAAATGTAAAAAAGTTTCGTAATTTAGTTCTAAAATAGAACTGTATAAAAGTATTGATCAATCTCAAATTTCTTATTTTGAAAACACCAGTTTTTATGTTCCTACTACAAGACTGCTAACAAAACTAGGCCTGTTTTGAATAGTAATTTAGGAATACTATTTCCTCTGCCCAAAAATGACATATTATTATAAAAAAGTGTAGAGGATAAATCAAAGAATTGAACTGTATATAAGAACAACGTGTATCACTGTCCATCTATCACGCTGCCCACCGCTTGTCTAGCCATCCAGTGGAGGGGGAAGCTCCACGCCGGCCGGCTCGTTTCTCGAACCTTTCCGACTACTCAGCGCGCAATCCAGTGTGTTTATACATCGATGGATTTTACCTGATCTCAAAAATCTGACTTTTGTGAAGAATAATTACCCGATTATAAATTTGCCGAATTGGTTGCAAATAAACGTGTTTCGGTTCATTGTAGACCTAACCTAAAATTATGTAACGTTTTTGATCCAAATCGGCTGTTTTATCCTATTACTTTAAATGAGCAATTCTTGTAGGGTATTTATCTTTGTATCTGTCGCGGATCTCGAAAACGGTTCTAACGAATTCAAAGAAATTTTGTATTTAGGTGTAGTTGTGATTTTTAGGTACACCCATATAATTGTAGTTCGTGTAAAAACGCAATTTTTTTAGAAAATCTTATTTAAAAATTGAAAAATTTGAACTTAGGGTCTTGTGGGTTGCCATGTTGGTTACAAAATAACAACGAAATAGTAAATAAAGCGATCAAAACAGCTGTTTATAAATAAGCTAATTTTTACTGTTTTATCAGCTGTTCATTGGATAGTTTTTAATTTGCTGTTAAATAAACTGTACCAGGAACTGGCACATACTTTCTCACAAACATATTTAAATTATCAAACAGATTCACGGTGACTTGTAGGGTGGGGTAGGAGAGGTGATTTTGTATTAAAGTTGTTTTCCCATAAAAATCCATAAAATAACGGAAAACCAACTTTTCTCAAAAACGGCTGGAACGATTTTGATTAAAATTTTACAGTTTATAGTACTTTAGGTTCCTAATAAACTATAAAATTGTAATCAAAATCATTAAAGCCGTTATTGAGAAAAGTAGATTTTTCCGTTATTTTAAGGGTTTTTATGGGAAAATTACCCTTAAAAATAAAAAATTCACAAAAATTAAAAAAACTCCTGGAGATACCGTGGATTAGTACCTCCATACCAAATTTCATCAAAATCGGACGGCTGGTTTAGGCTCTAGGTCTGATAACATCCACACAGACACACATACAGACACACACACAGACATCACTCCGAAAACCACTTTTTTAGGTTCAGGGGGGCCCAAAACGGATATTTCCACCAAAAACTCAAACTCGAAAATTTTGACGAATACAATACTTTCTCCATATACTATGGTATAGGGGGAGAAAGTAAAAACAAGCTAATTTATACTGTTTTAGCACGTTGGAATTAGAATAAATTGGGCCTGATTTAACAATTTATTTTGTCAAAAAAAAAGGTAAACTTGGCAAAGATGGATAAATTCTAATAGCCAATTTTTTAATATAGGCCTGGCTCATTTCTGAAACATAGTATTGAGGTCATGTTGATCCTGCAATAATTTTTACTGTATTTATGCCTGGTTTCAAAACTTTAGTTGACTGAAGAGAGTAGAACTAGGACTAAAATGGTAATGAAAGCCTCTCACGTTTCTAAAGCATGTATTTGAGGTTATAATTAATCTTGTAATTACTGTTAATATATTTAAGCCTGGTTTCATAATTTTACAAACCTATGTAAAAACGAGCCAAAGATTATCGAGATTCTTTAGCTAATTTTCCAACTGCGAGCGAAGCAAGCAGCCACCTGAGGCCGAAGGCAGAGCCCCTAGTTCATATTATGTAACAACAGATTTTTGAATTAATTTATAATAGACTTCTGTCTAAGCATTTTCGTTTATTAGCGAATTTCCATAGGAAAAATGAGCTATTGCAGTGGCCCTTATGGTGAGACCCAAGGTCGGGAGTAGCAAATGAGCACCGATCATGGTCCCCAGAACACGTTTTGGGGTGTAAAAAAAATTCAAATGTATATATGTGTTCGCACTCTAGCGGCCGCATTTTAAGTCCGATTTGGTCCAAATTTTGTACACGTGTTGGTTGTCTATGTGGCTCGGACGAGTTCGTTAGCCAAACAAATCTAACAACCGGAAGTACGTTTTTTTACCGGAAGTAACTATTTTTTGAGATTTTTACTACGAGAATGAAAATTTTTTAGAGTTTTTTCTAATAATATAAATGTAGGATGTTATTTTGCGCATTTTCTTTTTTTACGCGACCTTATAGCTCCCTTGGTTCCCACAAAATCGATAAAAACGTAAAATACCATAAAAGTACCCAGTTCAAAGCCAAGTGATGCAAACTCGCGAGGCCACTAGGAGGAAACAAATTCTACTAATATATTGCGTACACACAGACAGCTGTTCAACGCCTTCGTGAGTAGACCTATTTCCCAAATTGTTGGTTGAAACCCTAAAACATAGGCCTATAAACTTAATTTTGGAAATTTGCTCAACTCACGTCAGCGGTCCAGCTGCGTGGTCGATTTATTTTAGTTTGTGTTTGCTTTTAGTTTGTTAATCTAACCTAAAAAAGCTACCGGTTACCTCAAATAGTAAGCTACTAAATACTAAGCTTCTGCAGGTTATACTAACGTTTTGTTAAACTACGCAAATCTATTAATAAACAAAGTAGTTATTCTAAGTTAAACCTTTAGTAAACGTCCAAAGAAATCTTAACAAATATTAACTGTAATATCCACTTCAGTTCCCACGCCATGCGACTGCGATATTTCTTGTTTTGAACGATTTTATCGCCGGGAATCTAAAAGGGGGTGCGAAACGGAAGGGGAGTTTAAGGTCTCCAGAGACTCGGGGAGCTGTGAGGGAGCCAATCGCGTTAATTGGTGATAGGATTTTTGTCGGCAACGAGTCCAAGGTCCAATTAGCCACTCGGCTTTGCGAGGCGAGGGAATCAAACAAAAAGTCACGGGTCGGGTTAATAATGGGCCTTGCGCGCAAAAACATTTCTACCAGCAATTGTACAAAGTGCATTCGTGATGTTGGAACTCCGCATTGCTGTACTCTGTGTGAGTTCACATTCGTTCTAAGACATTTTATTTTCACAACTAGTGAATAGGTAAACGCAAATTGTAAAAGTAGAATTTACATTTTTTAAGTATTTAACATCATCGATAAATTTTTCACCGTACGGGTTTCTGTGAATTATTTCTCTGGCGTATTATTTTGATAAATGTGTTACATCACGTGATTACTATCATGTTTTGTCTCTACAAGATGTTTACTAAATTAACACTTAAAGAGTAAAACAATTACTGCATTTGTTATTATTATTTCTGATAAGATGCTTGAAACATTTGTCTTCTTGCTTATCCGTCTTTCTTAGCTTTGTCTTTTTTTTCGCCTGACGCGTTTCGGGTAGACCCGATCTTCGGAAGCTTTATGGGGTCTACCCGAAGCGCGTCAGGTGAAAAAAAGACAAAGCTAAGAAAGGCGGATAAGCAAGAAGACAAAAGTAAAACAATTGATTCGATTGAGAAAATGTATCGGTTATAACCATAAGCAATGGAGAATAGGCTACTGAATGTTGGGTTTCCTAATAAAAACGAAAATAATAAACCAAATGAGTGTGGGTTCGACTCCAACATTAGTCCTGACCTAATTATTAAACTAAGAGTGTTTGAAATTAAAAGTATTTTAAAATTCTTTCTTAGTTCGCCTCTAGCTCCTATGAGCAATATGCGTACCGAATTTCACGTTCCTAGGCGGTATTCAATTAATATTTATAGTTTTAGAGGTTGTTATTACATATTCACCCTTTAGTAGAACGTTACAAAATTTAAAACAGGTTTAATTTTTATATGTATCGTGTAAGAAATAAATGTAAAAAATTTTAGTTTTCTATCTTTAAGGAAATTATAACAAACAATACTTTTTAGGGGATGTTTCAACCCTAAAATTTCAAATATTATAAAATTATTTCTTAGTGCGCCTCTAGCTCTTATGAGCAAGATGCGTCCCAAATTTCACGTTCCTAGGAGGTTGGACTTTTGAGATATAATAACAAAAAATGGTTATTGTTTTAAGGGTTGTTTCAACCCTTACAGGCCAATTATTTAAAAATTCTTTCTAAGTTTGCCTCTTGCTCCTGTGGCAAATACATGTACAAAATTTCACATTCCTAGCAGGTAAGGTTTTTGAGATATATAACAAACAATATTTATTGTTTTAGGGGTTGTTTCAACCCTTACAGGCCAACTATTTTCAAATCCGTTTTTAGTGTGCCTCTAGTACCTATGAACAATATGAGTACCAAATTTCACATTCCTAGGAGGTAGGAATTTTGAGATATATAACAAACAACATTTATTGTTTTAGGGTTGTTTCAACCCTTACAGGCCAAATACTTTAAAATCCATTCTTATTGTGCCTCTAGTGCCTATGAACAATATGTGTACCGAATTTAAAGTTCCTAGGTGGTATGGTTTTTGAGAAACTGTGATCAGTCAAAACTACCCCTAAACCCCAAAAACTACCCCTGAAAATTTGAATATCGAAATGAAATTTCTTTAGTTGTCCTATTTGAATCAAAAAGTATACACATGCCAAATTTTATCTCTCTAGTTTCATGGGAAGTGGGAGAATTAGTGATGATGAGTGAGTGAGGGCTTTGCCTTTTATATATATAGATAAAATGCATTATGTTGATAATGCATAATAAATGCATAAATTATTATAAATGCATAATGCAATGTGTTGAAATGCAAATTATATAATTAGAAAATACATAAACATAAAATCTATATATATTGTAATTAAGATAAGTGTAATAATTGGTTTATTCAACTCGGCATCCTATACCAACACAGTAAACACAGCAATATTGTATGTAGCCTACATTTGCAGTCACTATCTTTATCCTATTAGCCTTCTACCGATTGTTTTGACAGTTACACCATCCGAAAGGGAATCAAAAGGGCTACAAAAAAGGTACCTTGACATGTTTTGTTAAAATTTACGGATTTTGAGTAATTAGGTTTGAAATTTTCAAACAGCCGCCATTTTGAAATTCATGATTTGCTTTAATCGCTTATTTTTCTTGAGATACATCATTGTCAGGTTAAACTTCAGGCCAAGTTTGAACTCAATCAGTCAAACCGTTCTCTTGTTAAGTACTATTTTGTTCAGAAACAAAATGGCGGATATCTAGATAACGAAGCATTTTCGGGTCTGTGTTTATATGAAATGTTTTTTTTTTCTTTCTTATTTTGACCCATAGAACCATTCACCGAAGTTGGCACTGTACTTATCGGAAATCCTGTATAAGACGCTTTGTCCTGCCTGAATTACTGACTGACGTAGAGCAAAACAAACTTAAGATAAAAATGCGAAACTTTGAAGAAATATTCTTATGGGGTCGTAGGGGAACACTAAGAAAGAATTTAGTAAAATTTAAATTTTAAAGCGTATAAGTAGTGGAAATTCAAGGGGTATACCCCCAGCCCTACAACAGATAAAACAGCTGATTCGGGTCAAAAGCTGAGCAACACACGATTGTTCAATGCATTTACATTCATAACCAACAAACTCATTCGTTAAATTCAACTTAGCTCTTTTGGATTAATTTAACAAAATAAAAGTAATCATAAACTAAATACCATCGTAAAGGATTTAGCCTATTGTATTATAATTAGAAAAAAACATATTTTTACAAATTATAAATTTAAAAAGCTGATTTGGTTCAAAAACTTAACATAATTTTAAGTTAGGCTTACAATGAACCAAAACACGTTCCTTGGAAGTATTTCCAACTGGCAAATTTTAATCAGGTAATAATAATTTTATTCTTCACATCCAACAGTTTGTTTTAGGTTAGGTATAAGTAAAAAAAAAACTTACTGTATTATAATTTTAAATACCTGGTGTTACATATTGTATTTTTTCTTTAGTTGAAAAAATCAAAATTTGTTTAAATTTTATGCCAACTGAAGAAAATAATGTTGAATATTTAAATATTAATACTGAAATTAAGACGTAGGCTACGTCGTCATTCCAACCAGGGCCGGCGAGTTTTGATTCCAACTATTGGGGATCTGTGTCTGTGTCTATTTCGATCTGTGACTTACATCGTGTATAAGTCGCTACTACCTTCATCGCCCTCCCCAATCCAAATGCCTCTGTCCTAATAGATCGTGATTTTCGTGAAAGTATCAGCGTATATAGTAATCTCTTTGTATTTGCTTCGCCACGAGTGGCAGTGGGGGTTGGGGAGCCAAGTGAGAAGGGTGTGGAGCCCCCCAGTACCGATATATCGGTAATCGAAATTCTATACTTTTACCCACGACAAACAACTTAAAGGTCCGCGCACACCAAACGCGGGAAGCGGGAGCGACGCGAATTTAGTTCTAAGAAGTTCCCGCGCAGGACTGTAAAACAACGGCGGGATATGAGAGAGCGCACACCAAACGCGAATCGTTCGCGCGGGATCATGTCGCGGGATCGTTACGCAGCGTCGTCCCGCCTGGTTCGCTGCATGCAGCGTTTTCCCGCGCGAATAGAGCGGGAACCGTACAGTCACTAGTCACACAACAGGTGTCTACTAGGTAGGCAGTGCTTTGTGCTTTGATTGTGTAGACGTGTGTTTAGAGTAACTATGATTAATTTAACAGAAATGTTATTAGAGTGTGTGTACACGTATCCAGTCCTTTATGACTTAAATAATAAGGACTTCAAAAACATCAAGAAAAAAGACCGGATTTGGGACGAGATTGGGAAAGAGATGAAGGTACCTGGTGAGTACGTGTGACATCTATTTCTTTTGGTTACATTTACATTTTAACATCCCCTTGGATTCACCTTGGTATGTGTTCAGTGCTGTGATGGGGCTTTTGTATTTCGTAGGTTGAAAGTGGTTACTCTTGATTGTAATTCTAATTGTTTTGATCAATGAATTAAATGTACACAGCTACTCACTGGTACATATTTTTAACAATTCGCCAAAAATAGTAATTCTATCCCAATCCAAAATTGTTCTGTACCTTTTTTTATAGAGAAAGGTTAAAAGAATTCATATATGCAATTAAAAAAAATATTGATGTAAAATTTATTAGCTCAAGAAACAAAAAAACGTTCAGTAACGAAAGGAAAAAGTTCAATTTTAGGCCTTCACAACTAATTGTAAATATTTTTTGGAATTGTTTCGTAAGCGTAAAAAAGTTTCGTAATTTAGTTCCTCGGGGCAGATAGATTTTCGGTAGTTCGTGTCTTTCTTCTCAATATCATCGCTGATTAAGCCAAGTAGTTCATCAAAGCAGGTTGGTGTCATACGAAAGTAAATGTAAAACCTTTTTTCATCCAATCGGAGATGCGACATCAGGGTATGATATTCCCCATACTGTTCTCTTTCCTTATTTATAGCGTGTACCCATGTCTTCTTATGAATTTCATCCACAGCCAAGGCGAACAGCAACAAAGCCTCTTCTTCATCAGATGACATAGCGAGCGACGCACGATGAGAAGGTAAGTACAACTGACCACAACACTGTCACCTTACCAACTGAGTTCGCCGCGAAACTTCCCGCGTTGTGTGTGCGCCACCTAAGATCCCGCGCGAACAGTTCCCGCGACTAAATTTCTAGGAATTAGAAAATTCGCGTCGCTCCCGCTTCCCGCGTTCGGTGTGCGCGGGCCTTAACTCGGAAAAAAAGTTAAATATTTGTCACGATTGACTGTATTTCCGTGCGCTGTCTTATGTTTAAATATATGTGAAGATAATAAATTAACAATCACCAATTAACAACATGTTCACGACTTTAATCTTTCATGCGTTAAAAAAAAAAACAGAATCCAAGTCTCAGAAAGTAAAAAATGCCGTTGACCCTAATTCAGGAAGCCATAAATTTAAAGATAAAAAAGAAGCCTGAAACAAATAAAGACATTTATCTAAATTAACCTAATCAGCAATGTGGGTTTTGTATGATAGATGGCGCCTTATTGCCAGAGTATGATTATGATAAAGAAGTAATATAATTATGTATTGTTGTCGGAGGGTCGCTACCCTCTCCGAAGGGATGTACATTGTTATTGTAAGCCACTCACGCATGCGCCATGAGGGTAAGCGGAAATATTGTTATATAGGATTTGAAGTGGAGTCGTTTTACAGACGCATTAACTATTAGGCCCCCTCTGTTGGACAAGTAACGAGTCAATTTTCTGATTGCTTTTGACTATCTTATCGGGACGTAAGTGATTGCGGTTTGATCGTAGTTAAATACTAAATAGCTTTTGGCGGTTCTTTACTCGGTTTATACCGGTATTTCAGAAATTACAGTTTGGAATTGATTTACTTGTGGGTTAGGTTTTTATTGGATTATTGTTCTAATATTGTATATTCACTGGATGAGACTATTGAGTGCTACGCACGCCAACTTCTCCGCTCGTACAGTTACATACAGGAATAATTTACTAGTAGGCCTACACATACAATTCAATTGAAATTATTATCATTTTTGTAGAAAACATTCTTTGGACAATGTTTATTTAAAAGAAGTACTCACAAATTTGTTATTTCCGTTTCGGGTAGGTTAAATAAATTAAGTGGAAAAACTATTGAAAATGATAAAAATTGGCAAACATTTTATTTTTAAATCATACCATTGAACTCCCACAATATAGGCTACATAATATTTCCCTACTCATTATGACGAACAAATATTGTATGGTAGTATTAAGTATTGATATGTATACGCCTACTTTTGATGATTTTGGAAGTTGTTATACTAGGCCTATATACTATAGGCGAAGCCCCTGCGTACTCCGCACGCCAACCCCGTTGGAACCTTCTGTACTTACACATAATCATGTTAAGTTTTCTTTATAATAAGGAAGTAGGATTAATAATAACCCCGAAGCTAAGATGGTAAATAATGTTAAAACAAATCAAATTATTTTGTATTTTTTATAACAGCAGTAATAATAAAAGAACCAGCAAGGCTAAGGCCTACACTTTAATAAAAACCTAACCTAAAAGTTAGAAGCACAAATAATTGCTTCAAAGTTTGAAATCAGCTGTTAATGTAAATATTGGAGCAAACAGAGGTGTTTAACTGTTATTTTATTCAATTGGTTGCTATGGTAATAAATGCAAATACATGTGTTGGTTCATTGGCTCATCAGTCTATGCCTATCCTAAGATTTTTTCCTACTAAATTTACAAATATTGAAATATTAAATATTAAATGTTTTTATCAAAATGAGTTATAGCCTATATTACTCAGTGATAGTGTAGCGTTTATTAGTAAAACTATTTTTTTCAATTAGTTGCAGAGATTATCCCCTACATATAAAACAAACAAACGAACGAACAAATTTTACCTCTTTATAATATTAGTATAGACACAGGTATCTCGG
This sequence comes from Philaenus spumarius, assembly GCA_018207615.1. NCBI lineage: Eukaryota > Metazoa > Arthropoda > Insecta > Hemiptera > Aphrophoridae > Philaenus > Philaenus spumarius. The sequence continues at coordinate 83 of JAGFPH010004806.1, read as the reverse complement.
AACTCTCTGGAAATACTTAGTAGAATTGTTGCTACATTTCGTATCCCAGTTGTCAGCTATTTTGTTTACCCCAAAAACCTTAA
>JAGFPH010004805.1:89559-100686 GCA_018207615.1 Philaenus spumarius | reverse complement strand
TCTGAAATGGACATTGTGCTTCCTCATTTCGTAAGTTGTGATAAAATAGTTAACTCGGTAATACCTCTGAAATGGACATTGTGCTTCCTCATTTCGTAAGTTGTGATAAAATAGTTAACTCGGTAATACCTCTGAAATGGACATTGTGATTTCTCATTTTGTAAATTGCGTTAAAATAGTTTAATCGGTAATACATCTGAAATGGACTTAATTTCGTAAGTTGTGTTAAAATAGTTAACTCGGTAATACCTCTGAAATGGACATTGTGCTTCCTCATTTTGTAAATTGCGTTAAAATAGTTTAGTCGGTAATACATCTGAAATGGACATTGTGCTTCCTCATTTCGTAAGTTGTGATTAAATAGTTAACTCGGTAATACCTCTGAAATGGAAATTGTGGTTCCTCATTTCGTAAGTTGTGTTAAAATATTTTACTTGGTAATACCTCTGAAATGGACATTGTGCTTCCTCATTTCGTAAGTTGTGATAAAATAGTTAACTCGGTAATACCTCTGAAATGGACATTGTGCTTTCTCATTTTGTAAATTGCGTTAAAATAGTTTAATCGGTAATACATCTGAAATGGACTTAATTTCGTAAGTTGTGTTCAAAACTTTACACTTCTCCCGTGCGCTCTTAAGGACACAATTTAGATTTTTTTTCGTATTCAGGCTCTATGTACCCTATAAAAAACGGAGCAAAAGCGGGGGCCTAATGAAGGAAATGTACATTAAAATTTAATGTAAATTAAATTAAAAGATTAACTTTAACGGAGGATTAAATGATTTAACGGTAGTTCTAAAAACAGAAACTCGGACATTTCCTACGCTATCCTAGAACAGCAAAGTCCCTGCCTTGTGGCACACTCTGTATGCTGTGGGGGGGGGGGGGGCTAGAACCAAGCTGTCTCATATATTTCTAAGTACGCATTTAATACCCAGAGGCAGTCATAAAGTCTCACCCGAGTACGATAGAGACGTAAGCTTAAGCCCCGGCTATACAATGGTACCGAGTAACGGAACACCCTATAACAAGGGGGGGGGGGGGGATAGTGTGGCCGCGGTTTGTTTATGCGTTGCTTTGTAACCAGTACTCCGCGGGTCACCGAGGGTCACACTAACATGCAACTTGTTGCCACAACTTATCCACCGTGTTCTGTTACGTGGTCTTGGATGACAATTTTTCCGATCGCGTCCCGCCTTGAAATATTGTACTACAGGATCAGAAATTACGATTTTCAAAAAAAAAAAAAAAAAAAAAAAATCACAATTTTTTAAAGTCCCGTGCTTTATAAAGAAAATTTATTGCAGACGCTTCACTTAACGAAAAAATCTCCTTGCGTTTCTGCTGCGAGTCGTTGCGCCAGACTTGCTCCAAGCATAACTTTATTATTGAAGGAGATGATGAGGACTTTATGCTTTTACTTAGTAGTGTTTAATAGTTATAATAAACGCTACCAGGAACTGGCACATACTTTCTCACAAATACATTTAAATTACTAAACAGATTCACTGTGACTTGTAGGGTGGGGTAGGAGAGTTTTTTTATTAAAGTTGGAGATTAACTAATAAATATTATTATTATTATTATTATCTAGAGAGAAAAATATTCGATCGATTTCGAAAAAATTTGCACCAAACACGTCAATTAGGTCTTCATAGATGCACGTAAAATGGTTATGTTATTTTTTTTAAAACAACCCGCTTTATGGCCAAAAAAACCCCAAAACCAGTTATTATTATTAGCTAAACGAGAATTTTTAGAAAGATGCGGGTTTCTGTAAATGGTAGGGCACATTAAAGGCTACAAAAAAGCCAAATTTTATCAAAATCGTTAGAGCCGTTTTTTAACAAAAAAATAATAACTGATTTTTTGGGGGTTTTTTGGCCAAAAAGGGGGTTGTTTTTCAAAATTGTTCAAAACCCTTTTTCGTGCGTCTATACAGGCGTACTGGATTTGTCTGGTGCAAATTTGGTTGAAATCGATCGAATAGTTTTCTCTCTAGCTTTGTATACTTTTATTAAAGTAGGCGATTAACTAATAAATATTATTATTATTAGCTAGAGAGAAAACTATTCGATCGATTTCGAACAAATTTGCACCAAACACGTCAATTAGGTCTTTATAGATGCACGTAAAAAGGTTTTGAAAAATTTTGAAAAACAACCCCCTTTATGGCCAAAAAATCCCCAAAAATCAGTTATTGTTATTATTATTAGCTAAACGAGAATTTTTAGAAAGATGCGGGTTTTTTTATATGGTAGGGCACATTAAAGGCTACAAATAAGCCTAATTTTATCAAAATCGTTAGAGCCGTTTTTTTATAAAAAAATAATAACTGTATTTTTGGGGGTTTTTTGGCCAAAAAGGGGGTTGTTTTTCAAAATTATTCAAAACCCTTTTTCGTGCATCTATACAGGCGTACTGGACATGTCTGGTGCAAATTTGGTTGAAATCGATCGAATAGTTTTCTCTCTAGCTTTGTCTACATACAGACATACATACAGACATACATACATACAGACATACAGACATACAGACAGACATTTTGTAAAAACCACTTTTTTGGACTCAGGGGGTCCCAAAACGGATATTTCCACAAAAATCTCAACATCGATTTTTTTTGCGATCACTATACTTTCTCTATACTATAGTATAGTGAGAAAGTAAAAATTTTCTTAATTTTTATTAAACTGGTAGAAGTCTAGCTCCAAGCATAACCATATTATTAAAGCAGATACTAGAGAACCTTTGTGTTTCTTTACTAGTTAGCGAAGTTCCATAGGAAAAATGAGCTATTGCAGTGGCCCTTATGGTAAGACCCAAGGTCGGGAGTAGCAAATGAGCATCGGTCATGGTCCTCAGAACACGTTTTTCGAGTAATTAAAAATCATATATAGCCTATATATATATACGTATATATGTGTTCGCACTCTAGCGGTCGCGTTTTAAGTCCGATTTCTTACAAATTTCGTACACATGTTGCTAGTCGTTAGCCAAAAAAATCCAACTACCGGAAGTAACTATTTTTTTAGATTTTCCTACGCGAATAAACGTTATAAAAGGTTTGTAGAGGTTTTTTCTACAACTATAAAAGTAGTAGTTATTCTGCACATTTTGTTTTTTACGCGACCTTATAGCTCGCTTGGTTCCCCCAAAATCGATCAAAACGTAAAATACCATAGAAGTACCCGGTTCAAAGCCATGTGGTGGATTCTACCGTGGGGCTGGCGTGCGAAGCACGCAATGAATTGTGTATTGAAGATACTCCCAATATGCGGAATGGCGTGCGAAGCATTTTGCAGCTATTCATCACCGTCGTGAGTAGACCTATTTCCCAAATTGTTGGTTGAAACCCTAAAATATAGGCCTATAAACTTAATTTTGGAAATTTGCTCAACTCATGTCAGCGGTTCAGCTGCGTGGTCGAATTATGTTTGCTTATAAGCATGTTATCGATTTATATTTATCAGTATAGGCTATAAAATACAATCGCCTGTATTTTTTCAGTATACAATGTCTTTGTACGAAAACAAATGTTTGTTTCTTTGTCTTCTATAATAGACTCAAAAACTATTCGACCGATTTCACTAAAAATTTCACAGTTTATCGATATCATTGCCAGTAGTGTTTAGGGTGTAAATATGAGTGACGTAAGAATGGTAGTTGGCGTGCGAAGCACGCAGTGTTATAAAATACGTGAACACTCCTACACAATATAAGTATAAATTGAACTAACATCCTACAAGCTATAAAACTAAAATGATCAACTCCTATCACCCGTAGCGAGTGTAGGTACGTACGTACGTGAGTAACAATATAATATAACAGCTGATTTCACCCATCATCTGTAATACTAAAACAAAACCTAGCGTAGATTATACTTTGTGGTTATGATAGCAAATTCAATCAATACTAGGGGAGACCCCTGCGTGCTCCACTCGCCAACCCCCGATGGAGCCTTCTAAAAAGATATGTTATGTTTTATCTATATTAATATTATAAAGAGGTAAAGTTTGTTTGTTTGTTTATATGTAGGGGGTAATCTCTGGCACTACTGAACCGATTGAAAAAATAGTTTTACTAATAAAAAGCTACACTATCCCTGAGTAACATTCATTTCGATAGAAACCTTTTTTATTTCAATATTTGTAAATTTAGTCGTAAAAAAAATCTTAGGTTAGGCCTAGAATGATAAACCAACACATGTATTTACATTTATTACCATAGCAACCAATTGAATAAAATAACAGATAATAGCTGTTTGCTTCAAATAATATTTCCATTAACAGCTGATTTCAAAATCTGAAACAACTATTTTTGTATTTCTAGCTTTTAGGTTAGGGTTTTAGTGTAGACCTGAGCCTTGCTGGTTTGTTTAAAAATTATTAACTGCTGTTATAAAATATAAGAACTAATTTGGTTTGAACATTTAACATTATTTACCATCTTAGTTTTGAGGTTATTATTAATACTACACCTTTATTATAAATAAAACATAAAATATGTTTTTAGAAGGTTCCATTGGGGGTTGGCGTGCGGAGCACGCAGGGGTCTGCCCTAGTTTATAATAAAGGTGTAGGATTATTAATAACCTCAAAACTAAGATGATAAACAATATTTAATGTTCAAATCAAATTATTTCGTATATTTTATAACAACAGTTATAATAAAAGTTAAAAGAACCAGTAAGGCTCAGGTGTTGTAGGCCTACACTTAATCAAAACCGTTATTATCAATTACCGTATATTATCAATAACTAGGCCTACTATAATATGTCTTATTTATTTTTAATTAGGATGTAACATAGTGTTTTCTTAATTTTAAATTCCTTAAAGCAAGTTTTTATTGGTTAGAGTGTGTTGAAAGACGTGTTGGGTAAGCCTAGGCCTAACTTAAAATACTATTTTGTACTAAAAGCTGGACATCCGAATCAACTGTTTTATCTGTTATTTTAATACATTTTTTGCTATGGTAATGAATGTAAATACATTAAAGAAGTTGTTTTTTCAGTCTAGGCCTAACCTAAAATTATGTTTAATTTATTTTACCTGCCTTAACGTTAACATACACACATGCTTTATGTTTTTGTGCACATCTTTGAATGATATAAGTTTCATCTTTCAATTGTGGTTTTTTATTAGTTTTTCATAATGTTGCTTATTAATTGGTATTACAGCTGTTAGGCACTATGTGTTTAACGTCCAAATTGATCCTGTGAATTTGTTCGTTGAAAGATACTGGTCACTAATGATTTTCTCTAAGCCAGCTGATTTCTTTTGCTACAATTTATTGTCTTAGATGCACTATCACGTGTTTCAATAATCATCTGGATAGGGAAACTTAAAGTGATGATAAAATACGTTTTAAAAAGTACTTTTATTACATTCTAAATGAAATTATTTCAAAAATGTAAGTAAGTTGTGCAAATATAGAATGATTGATCTTTCATTTAAAACATACAGCGTGTAAAACGGTTCAGTGGAAACCTCAAGTGTACTCTCCAAAGAAGTGCAAAGTTGTAATTTTACCCCATGTTAAATCTCCATAAGAAAAGTTTATTTTCCATTTTTCGACCCAATTAACATAAATATTTTCAAAATACAAATAAAACCTGCACATATAGGACCGCTAACCTTTGTTTTGGTACAACCCGCATGTAAATCGGTCCAGTAGAACGGTCAGGCTCGCTGTCATTAGTTTTGCAAAAGATTTTTAGTATATAAGATGTCTTGTGAAGTTTATTTTCCTAAAATATGAGTTAAAGAACTAATGCAGGCTGTAACGTACGTTATAAGATTTACTTTGAAGTTATAAAATGAATATAAATACAACCTTTTATCATCAATATATTCATTTATACAAGTTTAAAGAAGACATACATATTCGTTTAACTTTGGAAACATTCGTACATCTTCGTATAACATATAAACGCATTCGATTATTAATGTCTTCAATTTAATATTAACTAGTGGACCGGGCAATGCTTCGCTATTGCTTGATTTACCTAACCTAAAATTATATTCAGTTTTTGATCCAAATCAGTTGTTGATCAAAATCAGCTGTTGATCAAAATCAGCTGTTTTAAGCTTTTCATACGAACAGCTGTTTTTTGTGCCCCTGATAAAATCAAAAGAAATCTTTCTTTTTCTTCCTTAAGATTGACCTTCCATAAGATTAACATGGCAACTTTGAGGGCCACTGGGGCGAAGCCCTTGACATGCATTGAGCTCATTTTAAGGGAAGCACAACTTCAGAGTGAGCTCTGTAAAATGACACCAAAAACATCAAAATCGGTTAAAAACTCTAGGAGGAGTTCTACTCACAAAATAACCGCTAGCAAATTAATTATGTATAGATAACTTCTAAATCATTTGATCTATCAATATAAAGTTAGAAAGCAATTAAAAGATAATATTTTTATTTAGATTATATAATAATGAAAATAAATAAAAAAAATTAACAAATAGGCCTACAATTTTATAATCCAAAATTGTACACATTTACCAAGTTAAAAATCCCCATCAGCATAGGTAGGCCTGGATCAAGTCTGTTGTTTTTAAATTACCGGTTTTCTTTTTGACGTGTGTCTAATTAATCTGCCTGTGATTTTTCACTGGGGCTTACTAGTGTGATATTATTCTTAAGTGATATAAATAACCATTTGCAATTCGATTAATTAAGTCAAGGTGATGAAATGGGATAATTACTCTTAAAACTAAATAATGATTTGTACACTCACTTTTCCTATTTGTCCGAAAACTACTAGATAAATTTCACTAAAATTTCACAACTTACACGTTTTCTTACCAGAATTGTTTAGAGAATATGGTAACTACAGTCAAAGAGATTAAAATGGGGTAGATACTCCTACACAATAAAAATAAATTGCACTAACTTCCTACTTATCACTCTTAAATGATATAAAAACCTTTTATAATTCGATTACTTAAGTGAATGTGAAAAAATGGGAAAACTACCCTTAATATCAAATAATAATTAATTAAAATGGTATAGCTTACCATATAAAATAAATTACATTAACATTAAACACCCACATGTTTAATACGCGCTCTGCCACCTGCCCTGATCATAAGAAACATTCAAAATTAATGTTTCAATATACTCAGTAAATATCTATATATTTAATTCCGTAAGCCCAAATTTGAAAATGAAATTCAGAGCGAACGGTAGGTCGTAGGAAGCTGGGAGAGGTCTCATTTTAGAGGTCTGGGCATGAAGTTTTGGGGAAAAATATTAATTTTTCTTAATTGTGTCCCAAAATTTTTTTACGGAATAAAATAAGTCCCATTTTAATAGCATGGGCATATACAGGTGTAAATCAGGTGTAACATTTAAAGAAGAAATAAATATTCGTTTAACTTAATAATATAATATAACAGCTGATTTCACCCATCATCTGTAATACGCAAACAAAACCTAGCGCAGATTATACTTTGGGGTTATGTTTACAACTTCAATCAATATAAGTATTGCGAAGATAATTTTTTTCTAAATATGAGTTAAAGAACTAATGTAGCCTATAATACGTTATAAGATTTGTATTGAGGTTATAAACTGTTATATAAATACTTTATTTTATTATCAATATAATATATTTATGTATCCAAGTTTATAGAAGTTTATGTACACATTCGTTTAGCTTCGGAAACATTCGTACATCTTAGTATAACATACAAACATATTCCATTAATAATTTCTTTATTATCAACTCCTATAAAAGCGAGTGTACGTGGAGTAACATTTAAAGAAGAAATTAATATTCGTTTAACTTAATAATATAACAGCTGATTTCACCTCATCTGTAATACGCAAACAAAACCTAGCGTAGATTATACTTTGGGTTTATGTTTACAACTTCGATCAATAATATAGCCTAGGCCTATAATATTAATAACTTCTAAATCATTTGATCTATCAATATGAAATAAAAGGCAATTAAAAGATAATATTTTTATCTTTCTTTAAATATATATATAATAATATACATAAACACAAAATCATAACAAATATTCCTACACGTTTATAGTCTTTATAATTGTACACATTTACCGAGTTAAAAATCCCCGTCTGCATAGTTACATAGGCCTAGATAAAGTATGTTGTTTAAATACAGTAGTATCTATATATTTCGTATAAATGATGTATTTCTGATGTGTATATAATTAATCCGCCTGTGTTTTTTCACCGGGATTCACTAGATTTATTTTTATATATAGCCTACCAGTGAATATATAAATGTTTCCTTAGTTGTCTTACCATTAAAATGTTTAGATAATAAACCACTTGCACAGTGCTTTCAAATTTTAGTTTTAAACATAGCAGACATCAAAATAAATTACGCAGTTATGTAAGAATTATTGTGCGTATTATATTCACAAATTTTTAATGATAATTTAAGGTACGGTGAATCATGAGACTAACAATTTACTTAATAAAATTACTACAATATATAGGGGCAATTGACCCTACAAGCCACTAGTTTAATTTAAACCAAATATCTTTACATCTATGTATATATAAGCCAAAACCCACTGACTCACTGACTCACCGACTCACTCATCACGATTTCTCAAAAACTACCGAACGGATTGGAATGAAATTTGGTATATAGCTTCCTCTAGGGCCATAGGTGCTCACTAAGAAAGGGTTTGAAAAAATTCGAAATTTTAGGGGAGGTTTGGGGGATCAAAGTTATTAAAAAACGACTTCTTCAAAACTACCGAATGGATTGGAATGAAATTTGGTATGTAGCTTCCTCTAGGGCCATAGGTGCTCACTAAGAAAGGGTATGAAAAATTTCGAAATTTCAGGAGGGGTTTGGGGGGATCAAAGTTACTAAAATCATAATTTCAGATCTTTTATTATTATGACAATAGTCTTTTATTATTTAAAATCTATATATATAAAAGCCAAATACCACTCACTGACTGAACACTTAAAAAGAATACAATTACGTTAAAAAGACTGAAAATATCAACCACCACGGGCAACGCCGTACGGGTCAGCTAGTATAAGTATAATTTTTCTGTTCGTGTGTATGTCACTGAACTCCTACTAAACGGCTGGACCAATTTTGATGAAATTTTGTGTGTATGTTTGAGTGGGTACCTTGATGGTTTAGATTCACGATTTGAAGGGGTTGCTACCCCTTTACAATAAATTTAAATTAAACTTAATTTCTACAAACTATAAAGCTAAAATTATGTAAAATAATTTTTAAGGGATATTTGAAATTTGATACTTGAGTCACAGAGATGAAATGCAATAACTACCCTTAAAATTAAATAATAATCCACTTACTTTTTCTAAATTCTCAAAAACTACTCGACTAATTTTACTAAAATTTCACAATTTACACGTATTAGTAGAAGGATTTTTTTTAGAGAATATCGTCACTACAAACAAACATATTTAAATGGGGTAGCTACCATATACAATAAACATAGATTGCACTAAATTCCTACAAACTATAAAATCTAAAATTATTCTAAATCGATATAAAAATCATTTGCAGTTCTATTACTTAAGACATAAGGTAAAATGTAATAACACCCTTAAAATTAAATCAAGCAATAGCGAAGTATTTCCAGTTCCACTAGTATATCTTATTTTACTAAACGAGCAATTCTTGTATATTTGTTTATAAATTTATTTCGGGGATCTCGCTAACGGCTCTAACGATGTTGATGAAAGTTTGCATATAGGGGTTTTTTGACGTCAGGAATCGAATGCGCTAGGTCTTATGTCTGCAACATTGCGCATAAACTCGGAAAAATGCGCATAAAATTTAAACTCTGAACTTCTTTCATATACCACCTTTGAAGTCACTAAGTATAGGCGAATAGATACATTATAAATACAATAAAGATGTTTTACAAACAGATGTTAATCTGTTAATTTTAGCTCCAGATGTTTATATACTATTTAACACACATAAATGATTAAAAATGAATCAGGTGGTATAATTTTCAACTTATTTCTATATTCAAACACCAAACGTAACTAAAACATTATTTTTGAGCTATTATTAACCGTTCTGAAAACCTTTTCATCAATTTCTACATTCTTTGCGTTTCTATAAAGGTAGACTAATATAAATTATCTAATGATTATAATTATTATTTGTAATTTCTAAAATACATAAACAATGTCAAATAAGGCCTATTCGTTGGATAGGTTACATAATCTACATGTATCTATAGATGTTTTTGGACGTCAGGATTCGAATACGCTAGGCGTTATATCTACAAAAATATTCTAATAAAATGTTAGAACTAATTACACTCATGTTTTTGAAATTTAAATAAACAGTTCATATATACGTAAGATCGAAAAATATCCATATTTATTCAGTATGCGATTCGTATTTACATACATTTTCCTAAAAAAAACTATAAAAAAAAATACTGAGCGATGCTCTGTCGCTTAAGTACTAATTATTAAACGAGTAACTCTTGTATATTTGTAAATTTATTTCGGGAATCTCGCTACCGGCTCTATCAATTTGGATGAAAATTTGCAAATAGGAGATTTTGACGTCAGGAATCGAATGAGCTAGGTCTTATGCCTGCAAAAATGCGCTAAGTAGCTCTTTTTGCCTATGTAAACTCTGAACTTCTTTTATATACCACCTTTGAAGTCACTAAGTATAGGCGAATAGATACATTATAGATACAATCCAGATGTTTTACCAACATATCTCACAAATTATGTACGTAAGATCGAAAAATATCCATATTTATTCAGTATGCGATTCATATTTAAATTCATTTTCCTAAAAAAAAAATACTGAGCGAAGCTCGGTCGCACTGGTACTTTATATATTAAAATGAAGTATTAGCGAAGCATTGTTTGGTCCACTAGTCATCTATATTTTTCAGTACACAATCGCATATATTTTTGCAAAATGGTGAACAATCGCCTATATAAAATTTTTAAAACATCGATTTTTAAATTGGTATAGCCTACTAATCTAGGTATAGGATAACTTTTCCATGGGTTTAAAGATTTGTATTGTTGATTTTAAACCTTGAAAACCATGGGTTTTGTCATACGGCTCTTTTGACCCAGCGTAAAGGGTGTGTAAAAAGTTTTTATCGTAGAG
>JAGFPH010004805.1:70412-89459 GCA_018207615.1 Philaenus spumarius | reverse complement strand
GTATATATTGCATTAGTGAGGGGTTTCTGTTTTAAAATATTTTTACTTAATATAAAAAGTATATTTTGCATTAGTTTTAAAATATTTTTACTCAATATAAAAAGTATATATTGCATTAGTGAGAGGGTTTCTGTTTTAAAATATTTTTACTCAATGTAAAAAGTATATATTGCATTGGTGAGAAGTTTCTGTTTTAAAATATCTTTACTCAATATAATAAGTGTATATTGCATTAGTGAAGAGTTTCTGTTTTAAATTAATTTACTCAATATAAAAAGTATATCTTGCATTAGTGACATGTTAATACTTCAAAATATGTTTACTTAATATATAAAGTATATATTGTATTAGTGCGATTTTTCTGTTCCAAAATAGTTTTACTTTATAAACAAAGTATATAATTATTTCATTAAGGAATTGTGTCTGTTTGAAGCTTTTCATATTTATGGGTTAAGAAAAGGAGGGCGAAAGTAAAGCAAACGTTGGTTGGATCACTTTCAAGGTGACGGGATATGCCTAGTAACATGGTCTTCGGCTTGGGATGTTTTTCATAATTTTACTGTTATTTATATATAAGATATCAGCCGAAGGTCGAATATTAAATTTATGCCATTTTTAGTTTTATCGTTTTTCGAACATTTATTTTGTCTACGTGTTGCATTATTTTTAACGGTAGAGGGATACAAAACTTTGTAATTATGCTCAGACATATTGTGTACATTATTATTTGAAATATTCACTGTATTTGTTATTATTATTTCTGCTAAGATGCTTGAAACATTTGTCTTCTTGCTTATCCGCCTTTCTCTCGCTTGACGCGTTTCGGGGAGACCCCATCTTCAGAAGCTTTGTTTGCTACTCTTCTGTTTAGAGTTAATTAAGATATAATGATTTTATGTAGAAAGTTTTAGAAAAAACAAAAATGTATTCAATTTATTCCAACCAAACCGTTTTTATAAGTAAACTAGCTCAATACCCGTATCACTATTCTACATAATTTTAATATTTCTCCCTTATTTTCTTTCATCTTTAATTTCACGAAAGTCAATTATTACATGTATTTTCAATTAGTTCGGTGTGTTTTGTTCATTGGCTGCCCATCAATTGTCTTCAAGGTTTTTTGCTGAATAATTTAAATCAAAAATAAAGAATTCAGAGTGAAGAGCGTCTTCTTTTTCAACCGCTAAATCTACAGACTGGTAAAACAAAGTCTTAGCTGGATGTTTCAGATCGATATATTTATGGTTTTAGGGGTTGTTCCAACCCTTAAACGAGAAATATTTCAAAATTCTTTCTTAGTGTAAATCCAAGGCCTATGAGCAATTTGTGTACCAAATTCCACGTTCCTAGGCCATATAGTTTTTGAGATAAAACAAACAATATTTATGGTTTTTGGGGTTGTTTCAACCCTAAAACGCGAAATATTTCAAAATCTTTTCTTAGTGTGCCTCTAGGGCCTATGAAATTTATATGTGTACTAAATTTCACATTCCTAGGAGTTATGGTTTTCGAGATACTGTGATGAGTGAGTGAGTCAGTGGTATTTCAGCTTTACATATACAGGGTGGTCCATATGTATGCGAACACCTCAATAAATTGGAAATTGTTATAGATGTAATACTGTAACTTTCAGGATAAGTTATTGGTCAATACTCTACCTTTTGACAGACAACTGAATTTCAACCCCTTCTCAGGGGGTGGCCAAGGGGTTGTAACTCAAATAGTGTTCCCATTTAAACTATTTGAGTTACAACCCCTTGGAAACCAAAATTTCAATCAGCCGCCATTTTGGATACAAGTGTCGTAGAAAATTTTTATTTATGCAGTTTTTCTCGTTTTAAAGAGACCTTTAAGATGATGTATCACACAATGGGTGTTCCCATTTAAACTATTTGAGTTACAACAACTTGGCCACCCCCTGAGAAGGGGTTGAAATTCAGTTGTCTGTCAAAAGGTAGAGTATTTGACCAATAACTTATCCTGAAAGTTACAGTATTACATCTATAACAGTTTCCAATTTATTGAGGTGTTCCCATACATATGGACCACCCTGCATAGATTAGTATCCTTGCTAATGTTTGTAAATCACAATATAACATTTGAAATAAACAAAAACTATTTCAATATATATGCAAATATACCTTCTACCAAAAAAAAACTCTCGATTTATCGAAAACGACCATTATCTAGTCCTGGCGAGGGGGTGTTAGGGTACATATATTTTGTTAAACACTAGTCATTATACACTACTTAAATAATAAAGCAAACATTTTAAAGCATAATTAAATATTTTTTGCTTCTTCTGCCCCCATTACTTGTAAAATTCGGTTAAATTTTGCAAAGTTACAAAACAGCAACAAATACAATATTAATAAAAAAATATTATATATTAACTTTTTCAGATTAAAACAACTTTTTTTAAGAAGTACAAGTTTATTATAACAACATAGAAATGTAAGATACTAATTTATAAATTATTTAGTTTAGTAAAACTGGTACATTATGCCTGTTATTTTTAAACATTTTATTTTACTATTAAGATATTTTCTTCTTGTGTTTATTTTCATAATGAATTTGTCAAAACTAATCAAAATCTGAGACAAGTACCAAATTATTATAATAAACAATACATACATTTTATTACCCTATTTAATAAAATAATAATGGTATCAATAAACACATTCGGTAAATATTTGTTTAAAATACAACATTTTATTTAGAAGTTTATTATAATATTTGGAATTGCAATGTAATAATTATAATATTTTCTAGCTCAATTAAACTAGTACATTACGATATTTTTGTTTTCACAATTTTTACAATACAATTATTAGGATATAAATAGATATTGAGCTTGACTTGTGAGAAGATATACTTGATAGAATAAACTTGGAACACAAAATCTCACAACGAGCTACAATAGTCAAACTATAACTATGCTATAACTATAACTAATGAGTTATAGTTTGACTGTTGTAGCTCGTGCATCACTGAAGATGGCGACTTTGTCGTTGAAACGCGTTTGAGTTAATAAACGTATTAGTTGTGAGATTTTGTGTTCTAAGTTTATTCTATAAATTATTAGGATATTTAATTTTGTGTGCATTTTCAAAAACAACTTGTCAAAATTAAACACAATTTAGAGAAAATCGCTTCTATAATATTCGAGTGAGTTATTTATTGTTAACACCTTAATAAGTTGAATTACAATTAAGCTTTACTAACGACTGAGTGTGTTGGTTGTTTGCCACAGACAAGGAGCTAAACTTCAAGAAGTATACGCCAAACATAACCACCGACTTCGGAATACCCTATGACTACCAGAGCGTTATGCACTATAGTCCATACGCATATTCAAAAACAAAACAACCTACGATAACACCTCTAGTAAGTGTGCAACTTGTACTATAGCAATTGGTTAGTACAGCAGGTTATATTGCATAAATGAAGTAGGCAAATTGAACAGTTAAAAATCCACAAGTAACAAAACAAATTTCGAAAAACTAAAAACCCTGTAATTATTCTTGTGGGTTTTTAATAGCTAAAATGCTTTTTATTTTTATCACATATATTATTAATAAAATCAAACACTTAATAACTAAAAACTATCAATATTTATATTATTTTAAATAGCGCGGGACGTTATGGTTTTTTCCAATAAACAACGTTAGTTTAACCAAATTTATGAAAACTTATTTAAGTAATAACATTTTTTGTTGAATACTTTAAACATACAAAGAAACAAAATTTATCCATTAAAACAGACAGGTTTGGCAAATTACTACTAATTTTATTGTCTTTCTTCTGGCCCAATTTTAACTTTTGGTTTGATGCTCGGCAGGAATGAAATTATATTTCCTAGTTGACTATACAGCCCTTTACACTACTGCATTAGCAATGATCCGCAGAACCTTATTCAGAAATGTTTATATAATTTGTACATTTGTCTTCTTTGTGCAACCCCACAACTGTAATCCATAGGTCCACACTGGTTTCAATATTTGCCCGTAGAGAAGCAGTTTGTTGTGTAGATCTAATTGTGAGTTTCTCCCAATTAACCAGTACATCTTCCTAAATTTCACATTCAATTCTACCTTCTTCTTTTTAACATGCTTCTTCCAGTGTAGCTTGACATCGAGAGTCATGCCCAAGTATTTAGCAGTATTAGCCGGAATTACTAAATGGGAATTTATTTTAATAGGAATTGGATTTATTTTTCTAGTTGTAAAATTAACATACGTTGACTTAGATTCATTTAATTTTAATCTTCACTTTTTTTATCCAGATTCTAACTCTATTACTCGCTCTTTGTAATGTTTGTGTTGTTTCTTCGACATTTCCACCAGTCGCCAAGATTGTTGTGTCATCAGCAAAATTCGCAGTAATTGTATAATTTTCTTGAGGAATATCGCTGGTGTACAAGAGAAAGAGCAAAGGTCCAAGGACACTTCCTTGTGGTACCCCCACTGAAATACTTCAATTCAGAGTATTCTCCTCTGTGCTGAAACATCTTTCTGATAGGTAAGATTCCAGAATCTGACAAATCAACTCTGGAAGATCACGCTGCAGTTTAAAAATTAATCCCTTGTCGAATGCTTTAGAAAATATACTTAAACAAATTTTACGTTCCTCCTAGGCTTTTTCTATTACATGTGTGATTCTGTGTACTTGATCTATAGTTGAGTGTTATCTCTAAAGCCAAACTGGTGATGAGGGATCAATTGTTTTTCTTCGATGATTGGCTTAAGACGTTTTTTTCAGTAATTTTTCAAAAATCTTAGCTGGCAGCAAGGAGATTGGTCGGTATGATGATTTATCATTGGGATCTTTTGAGAATCATAATCACTTCTGCGATCTTCCACTCTCTTCGAACATACCTTAGCCTAAACGTGGCGTTAATAAGGTGAAGAAATTTTGTAATGCTTTATACGGCAATTCTTTTAACACCTCACTCGTGATAAAATCATAACCGACAGCTTTTTTATCCTTGAGGTTTTTAATTTCATTTTTAAGTTCTTTGAATGATACCAATTTGAAATTCATCCTTGTTCTTGATGTTGTTATATTTTCATCAACTGTCTGTCTAGGAAATGGCTGGAAGGTTTCCTCTAGGTATTCTGCAAACAAATCTGCCTTTTCTTGTCTTTTAATCACTCCTAGCCCATATCTTGAGTTCGCTCTCTTTATCATCTGAAAGGCTTTCAAGGCAATGGATTCATTTTTGATAGTGTGTAGTAAATTTGAGAGTTTCTAGCTAGTACGATAAAAATGTTGAGGAACTCGAGTTTGCTGCTATTTTCGTCGCATTTATCTTTTCTTACTAACCAATTCTAGCACTTTATGGTATCGTTTAGTTACTTGATGCTGCTTGCTGGAACAACAAATAATTCAACTTCCTCCTCGAGCTGCATTAATGTTCTAAGGAGAACATGCAGGTCAATATTATCTTCAAGTTCATCTCTGACACCTCCCCAGTTAGTCCTGTCATTAGTTAATCTGGGTGGTTCTTCTCTTTATTAAGCTGTGACTTATTGTTAAAATAGTAGGAGAGGTAATCAGAACCCAAATCAAAACTTTCACACAAATGGATATAGTTGTCGGATTCGCCCTTTACCACAAACAAGTCAATCAAATCCGGTATCTTTCTTGGATCTGATGGCCAATAAGTTGGATTACCAGATGAAAAGAAGTCACATTTTACCTTATTACTTGCTTCATATAACTCTATTAAGTAGAGATCCTAAAAGATGTTTTTCGCATTAAAATCACCTCCAAGAATGAAATTATCACCCAGCATATCAAAAAGATTCATGTAGTCTGCCTTCTTTAAATTATATCTTGGTGGACAATATATAGATGATACATTAAAGTGTTAATTCTTCATGTGCACTGTTAAAACAGTGAAGAACAGTTAACTGTTTAAAAAAGTTCATGTGAACAGTTGTAACTTTTTTTAAAACTAAATGTAACTAAATTTTTATTTAAGTTTCCTCGCAGTGCATGATACTATGTTTTATAATTACTGCAGATCCTCCCCTTGCTTTGTCTGCTGGATGTTCCACATGATATACGCAGTAGCCTTTTATTTTGAGATACGAATGTTTAGTGTAGTGTTTCTCTGAAATTAAACAGATGTCTATGCTTTCTCCAACCAGGAATGATTCCAGATCCTTATCTATACTTTTTTTCTTAGTCATGTCATTATGTACGATTTGTACATTGATTTTTGATCCAGGGTCTTGCGTATTACTAGTTCCCGGTACTTCTAGTTTTTAGGCACATTATTTGAATTTTTATCTGCAGTGTTAAACTTTCGCACTTGAGTTTTATCCCATATCATTTCTTCTCTTTTGTAATTCTTTAGCCACATCACACCCTCTATAGGAATACAGATGCGCATGTACACATCTTGGTTCCTTTCGACGGTCCCCTTGTGAGTGATTAAATCTTTGACACTTTTTGCATTGTGGTATTAAAGTGTAATTTATTCTCAGTGGTTCTATTTTAACAACAATATTTTATATAATGTTTTATATTATACTGTAATATGTTATTAGCGACTTCTTTTGGTCAAAGCTTAGCATAAACAACGGTAGACCTATTTTTCTTATTGATATCTCACCTTGATCATTTTATACTTTTTCTTTTTTAAGAATATTGACAGCATCAATTACCTTTAGACCTTTTTCTTGTAGATCCTTAACAATTTCATCTTGACTGCAAGATGAGTGAAGACCTCTTGCCATAACTTTGGTTGGTCTATCATTTTTATTTTCATATGAATACCACTGTATGTTATCGTTTAGTTTTTGGGCTAAAGATCTATAGGACTCAGAGTCAGGTGTCCAAGGACCTTCCAGATGTTGTTGTTCAAGGAAATAATTTTGAGATCCTTAATCGTGGCAGGATTTAACAGAGATTGTAGAGTACTGTAATCTGTCACACCAACAATGTTGATCGGAGGAGGCTTTTGCTATCTCGATTTTATTGTTGTTGCTTTTGTGAAGTCTCCGTGGTGTTATTTTTAGGTAATTCTTGAACCTCTGGTGAGAAATCGGTGAACCTTTTTTCTCTTTTAATCCATTCGGTTTCTTTATTTAATTCTTCTTCGTCTGTATGATATTCCTAATTTTCATACAATCAGGATCTAAATCCTTGCCTTGCGAAGCTTCTCTTTCTCATTTCTTAACTCAGACATTTCCTCTCTCATTTCATCAAGTGCATATCTAAGGTCCTCACTTTCTTTTCCTAAGTATCCATCATTTTTGTTTTTAAGCACAACATTTTTGCCCTTTTTTTTAAGCTCCTTATTTTCAAATCTTAGCTTTAAAACTTGTCCTTGTACTTTAATACTAAGCTCAATCTCTTCCAGTCTCCGACGTAGTTCTTCATTTCCCCTCATTAGATGGCTGTTGCTTTCCTCTATGCTTAAGCTCCCTCTTTTAATTGGGGATCTTGATATCGTTGAACTCCTTGCGAAAAGATCCTTACTAGCCAGTAGTTCATGAGATAATGTTGATGATAATAATTTGCAATCGCTGGTTGATCTGGGGCATCCATCTCCTGCTCCGTAAACTTTATCTTTCTCCACCTTTATATAATTAGGTTGCCTCTTCCGCCTACTCCGCTGTACCGAAGAACTACCGTAGCAGCCGTTGCAGATTTCACCATGACCCTAGAAAGGGGCCCTCACGAGGTACTACCGTCCGGAGCCAGATGGACCAAGGTTTTTTTAGAGAGGTGTTACTCCCATATCACACTCCTCCTTCCAACATCACTTAGTAATGGCCCGAGCATGTGACCGGCGTCAGAGAGTAATTAAAAGTAAAAATAAATTCTTGTGTTCTAAACTGAGCTTAATTAAAAGTAAATTAAATTTTGATTACTGGAAGTTTAGTGTTGAAAGTTTTTTAGTCAGGATATTTAGACAGTTATATCACCTAGACCAGACCACAAAGACATAATGTTTCTTACAAGACAAGTTTCTTACAGTATGTTATATTAACTTATTTTACAACTGTTCTGGAGTGATAGTGTTCCCGAACTTGGGGCATGTCAACGTCAAATTGATAAATTTCTCCAGGAAAGAATTGTTGGAAAATTTTCGTTCTTAAAATGAGGCATCGACAACAGAAAGAACCGTTGTAAAATATACAATTACAAACGATCCAGGGCCTTACGTTTACCAGCAAAAGCTTAACAGTGAAATTGCCAACTACAAAAATATAGGTCAAAATAAAAAAGTTGAAGTTCTGAAAAGAGGGCGCTTTATTTGAAAAACAATTGTTTCTGGTTCAAATACAGCAAAATCCTCATTTATATTGAATTTTTCTTGTGCAGGAAGACATTTGGATCATTTTGTTTTTCATTTTTGGCCATTTTCTGTGTAACATCCTCTTGATTAAAATTTACGTTTCACTTAAAAAACTAACGAATTTATTTTATAAGTTGAATGATCTGAGAAATTCTTGGCGTGGTATAAAAATATCACTAAATATAGAAAGTCGAAACATCTAAATATTTTGTCTTGAAATTTTGTCCCTTCAACATCACAAACAAGTAGAGCAATGTAACAAGTAGAGTCGTCTACGCTTTACTCAAAAAAGACGTATTATTTATATTAAAAGAAAAATAAATGGCTGACATCTATTTAAGAACCCAGTTAAGTTAAAGTCATGTTATTGTAAATTTGTCTTCCTAAGACATCATTCAGTCGTAGTGCACACTTCGATTTAAATAAGTGTACAATCAACATTTTCCGTGCATTTATTCTCAATGTTGACAAAATATTGGATAAGTTTACATTAAAAATATTTACTAGGTTATATTTTTAAATTATTGTATCTGATCAAATCTGAATTCCTTTTTTCAGAAAAAGGGAGAGACAATTGGTCAGTATAAGGGGTTAAGCGACAAGGACGCACAAAAACTGAACAAAATGTACAATTGCAAGAAGGCAAAGTCTAGCAAGAAGACAATGTCTCGTAGACTCTAGAATTTTGGCTTTTGGAGGTTCAAGATTTCATTGTTTAAAACAATTTGTTGATATTTAAAAATACAAAACCAGTAAATAAATTAAAATCATGGATTATTTTGTGTCGTGTTCGTGGTACCGAGACGAAACTAATAATTTTAAAATAATTTGATCGCGCAGCTGATCCGCTGACGTGAGTTGAGCGAATTTCCAAAATTGAGTTAATGTATTTTAGGGTTTCAACCAACTATTTGTTAATAAATAACTAATGAGCTTTACTTGTGAGAAAGTAACTTAGATAAAATAAAACCTGAACACAAAATCTCACAATAAATACGTTTACTAACCTCAAACGAGTTTCAACGACAATGTCGCCATCCTCAGTGATGCACGGGCTACAGTAACCAAACTATAACTGATCTAACAGTGTGACAACGCACCGTATAAATACCTAACCAGAAGGGGCGTACCCTACAGGGGGCGTGTCATAACCTATGCTAAGGCGTTAACCACCGCCTACCGTTTATCAAATATCTTAACAATATAACTTAAATAAGATTGCTAAACTATATTAATATTTAACAAAACATTTAACAACTATTTGTTAAATTTGTCTTTTCGCGAAGCCGCACTGTAGACTTTGCTTAGAAATAGTTGAAGCTGAGATGTAGGTTATCAAATAAAAATTTTCAGATAATGTGTTTTATGGTTTCAACCAACTATTTGTTAAATTATTCTACTCACGAAGGCGGTAGTCCAGTAGACAGAGCAAAAAAAGTGGGGTCTGCTGGAAAAAATTCCGAAGTTAATGAAAGTTTTACAGGTTATTCGGGGGTACTGTGGGATGACTCTGTCAAGTTTTCCAACTCGAGGACCCTGTGCTAATTTTGGGGGGGGGGCAGAAAAACTTCAAAATTTCCGGACTTTTGTCGGTTTTTCGCTTATAACTTCTAAACTAAGCGGTTTTCGACCAAAACATTTATTTTAAAAGTTGTAGAGCAGTAAATTTGCTACAATTTTGTATCCTTAAACTTCTTCTTAAACCTAATATTAACCAAGATACAGCCGATGAAAATTAGAGAGATTTTCTCAAAATGGCAAAAATTGGCCAAAACCTTCGTTTTTGGTCCTCTAACTAGCAATTACCATCAGTTCTCGTTTTTGGTCCTCTAACTAGCAATTACCATCAGTTCTATGGTACCAAAAACGAAGGTTTTGGCCAATTTCTGCCATTTTGAGAAAATCTCTCTGACTTTCATCGGCTGTAACTCGGTTAATATTAGGTTTAAGAAGAAGTTTAAGGATACAAAATTGTAGCAAATTTACTGTTCTACAACTTTGAAAATAATAGTTCTGGTCGAAAACCGCTTAGTTTAGAAGTTATAAGCGAAAAACCGACAAAAGTCCGGAATTTTTGAAGTTTTTCGGCCCCCCCCCCCCCAAAATTAGCACAGGGTCCTCGAGTTGGAAAACTTGACAGAGTCACCCCACAGTACCCCCCGAACAACCTGTAAATGTTTCATTAACTTCGGAATTTTTTCCAGGTACAATGTACATATCTACTGGACTATTAGTAGAAATTGTTTGCGCCCGACCTTTCAGCTTCGCATTATGGACTACTCTCTTCGCGTTGTTTCCCCCACAGTACAACGTGAATTTGAATCGGTTGTTTTTACGATATATTACGTTGATCGAGTAAAAACACAGCACAATAATCTCCTATATGTTTTTGATAAAGTAAGTTTCATTCAAATACAAAAAATCTAAAAAAAATTTCACTTCAGGGAAATGTTCTTTGGTTGTTGGATTAAATAAGTTTCATTCCAATAGAAAAAATCTAAAAAAATATTACTTCCGGGAAATGTTGTTGGATTTTTTTTCTGATAAACTCGTCTTAGCGACATAAAAAACTAAATGTGTACCGAATTTTTACCACATGTATATACACATTTTAATGACACCCCAACATGTGTTTTGGGGAAAATGGTTGGTGCTCATTGACCGCTCTCGGCCTTAGGTCTCGCTATAAGAGTCACTGGCAATAGTCTATATTTCCAATTCGATAATAAAGTCGACTGCTCTGGTAAATTTAATCCAACTGGGTAAAATTTTCAAGCAAAATCTGTTCACATTAAAAATTGTCACTAAGTTTACAGCTCCGTGCTTACTTTTAAAATAAAGTGCTCGTTTTGGACTGATAAAAGCAATTTGTTTGTCTTTGAGACAATCAAGTATTTTGTGATTTAAACAAGATCATAGTACTGAATCTTCAAATGATTATAAGTGATATTTGTATATTATTAGTTTAAAAACATTTGTTTAAACGTATTTTACAAAAGGTTCATTGTTAACAGTACAAACAACAATGAACTGTAAATTAATTGTTGTTGTTTGTTGTTGATTAACAAAGGATTGGCGGTACATGAGATCTTGGAACAATCTTTACAAGATAAAAACATTTACACCTTTGTTCTGTGTCACGTGAGTTGGTAATATTCCAAATTTTCCAGAACACCATAAATTTCGGCTGCAATGAAATAACGTATCGTTCGTAAACCAACTTAATGTTGGACGAAATTACAGGAGCATACGGAAGGCTTGACGGACATTGTTAAGATGTCTCTTCTCTGTGATGGTTTTGATGATAGGCTTAGTACCAAGACTTTAAGTTGTGGACTCTGAGGTCGCTATAGTTTGGCAGACACGGGAAGGACTCTGAGGGATAGACAGGCCTCACTACACACACACACGCGCGCGCGCGCACCCCCTCCCCCCACACACACATATACAGGGTGTTTCGCGAGACGTTGGCACAACCATCACACAATCAGGAGATGATGGAGATCTAAAAAAAGCTAAATTATTCATATGAACATAGATCCGGAAAAGATTTATTTTCCAGATATCCGCCAATTTTTTTTACAAAATAATTCATATCTAGAGAAATTTGTGACCTAGAAGTTATGTGTAATAATTTGTTTGATCAACCCTGCATCCTATACCAACACAGTAAACACAGCAATATTGTATGTAACAATATGCTGTTATTACACATAACTTAACTATTATCCTTCATCCGATTATTTTGCAAGTTACACCATCCGATGGGGAATCAAAAGAGCTACAAAACCGGTATCTTGGAATTTTTTCTTGAAATGTACTTTTTTTGGGTAATTTAGATTTGAAAGTTTTAAACAGCCGCCATTTTGAAACGCATGGATAGAATCTATTATTTTTCTTAAAATATATCATTGTTTTGTTAAACTTCGTGCCAAGTTTGAACTCAATCGGTCAAACATTTCTCTAGATATGAATTATTTTGTAAAAAAAATATCTGGAAAACAAATCTTTCCCGAACTATTTTCGTATGTTTTATTTTATCTTCTCCTATCATCGCCAACCTCTTGCGAAACATCATGCATACAGTATATTAACATTTTTTTATGAATATAAACTAATCATGCACTTATTTGCGAATTGTCATTGGAAAGATAAGCTAGTGCAGTGACCCTTATGGTGAGACCTTAGGTAGGGAGTAGTAAATGAGCACCGATCATTGTCCCCAGAACTCGTTTTGAAGTGTCATTAGAAATTACATACAGGGTGATTATAAAGTCACTTTCCCTCCCCCCTTTAACTTTTGTGTTTGTTAAAACAAACAAATATCCTTTGGGGAACGATACTAACTTGACCCAAAGTATCTTTTGAAGCAATCGGAAATTTTGAGTGTCCCCTAAAAATGGGGGATTTTGGGGCAACTCAATACTTTTAAATGGGAAGTATGGTCATGTGATACCTCATTTTAAAGGTCTATTTAAGACTAGGAAAATGACACAATGAAAATAAAAATCGACCACCCGAAACAAAACAGCGGCCCTAAACTTGTTGAAATAAATCGACGTAAAGTTGTTAATATCTCGAAAAGGAAGAGTTTTTAGAAAAAATTTCAAGACACAAAAAATGTTTATTTCAAAGAGCTTGACCTGGAAAATGGTTTCCAAATCGATTTCGTAAATTTTATTTTTACTCCTCCGTCTTAGAAAATTTTGTAAAAAATACAACAAAAAAAAACAAACACAAAAGTTAAAGGGGGGAAGTGACTTTATAACCACCCTGTATATATAATCCAAATACCACTCACTCATTACGAAGTCTCAAAAACCACCGAACGGATTGGAATGAAATTTGGTATGTAGCTTCTTCTAGGGCCCTAGGTGCTCGCTAACAAAGTTTTTCAAAAAGTTCGAAATTTAAGGGGGGCTCGGGGGGGGGGGGGGGGTAAAAGTTACTAAAAATGCCCGTAATAAATACATAGTGTAATATATTTATTGATATTTTTTGGTTAATATACAATTAACTTTGATTTGTCTACCCGTGCAAAGCCGGATCGGGCAGCTAGTATACAGGGTAATCAACCCAAGATGGCCACTATTGGGATCTCGGAAACTATAAAAGTTACAACAAACTTTAAATGGGGGACCTTCCCTACTTTTTCCCTTGCATTAAAAATACAATATTAAAATTTCCAAAAACTCCACCATTTTTCCAATAAGCGACCAACTTAATTTTTTCAAATGGAAATCCCTATTTTTTATGTCGGATTTTCGGTTGGGGACACAAATTTAAGACATTTTTATTCCTTTGTAGTTTTTCCTAAAACCCACCGTTTATGAGATACAGCCTCTCAAACATTTTCTACTTTAGGTATGTGATTTTTTTAATTGGGCCACCATTGGGATCTCAGAAAGTATTAACTTTACAGCAAACTTTAAATGGGGAACCTTTCCTTGTTTTATGAAAAATTAAAAAATACGTAGTTAAAATATTTCTAGATGGCCGCCATTTTCCAACATGGCGGTCAACATTGAAATTTCTAATGGAAACCGCTATTTTTTATAACGGATTTGGATTTTACATGCAATTTTAAGACGTTTTTATTCTTGGTGTTTTTTTTTTTATAACTAACCGTTGATCAAAACAACACCAAGAATAAAAGTGTCTTAAAATTGCATGTAAAATTCAACATAAAAAATAGGGGTTTCCATTTGAAAAAATTAAGTTGGCCGCCATATTGGAAAAATGGCGGAGTTTTTGGAAATTTTAATATTGTATTTTTAATGCAAGGGAAAAAGTAGGGAAGGTCCCCCAGCATTTAAAGTTTGTTGTAACTTTTATAGTTTCCGAGATCCCAATGGTGGCCATCTTGAGTTGATCACCCTATATATGTGTTCGCATTCTAATGGCCGCATTTGAGTCTGATTCGATCCACACATTGGTTGGTTGCTCGGACGAGTTCGTTGGCCGAAAAAAAAACGTCAGCCTGAAGGACGTTGTTGACCAATTTTTTGAGATTTTATCTACAAATTTAGGAGATATTCAGCGCACTTTTTTTACGCGACCCTACAGCCCTTCTGGTTCCCTAAAATCGTTCGGATCGAAAAATAAAATAAAAGTAGCTTCTGATTGGAGGCCGGCAGGTTGAGGTGCAAACTCGCAAAGCTAGCGAAACGAAGTATTGCATGATCCGCGGCTGGAGGCTGAGGTGCAAACAAACTAATAGATATAGTACACGTAGGTAGCTATTCAGCGCCTTCGTGAGTAGACCAATTTCGCAAGTAGTTAGTTAAAACCATAAAAATTTAATTTCGGTTCAGCTGCGAAATTATTTTATCCTAAACTTGATAATTGTTGTTATACATCGTGGCCTTCTTCGGTTTATTCGTGATAATTACACGCTTTTTAATTGTTGCGCGCTACACCTAATGAAGTCTACAATATTCGGCGAAACGCGTTCTAGTTGATCTTGTTCGGGGACAACGCCAGTAGACTGTGAAGCCCGCAGATGGACAAAATAGACCGCTTCCCTTTATAGAACAATTAATTTACTCTGTCCGAAGAAACGGTATAAAATTTGGCAGTTCCAAAGAAACAGAAAGGGTCTCTATAATCGCAGGAAGTGCAATAAGGGATGAACCAGGGGGTGGGATGTAGGAACTGCACATAATTAGAGACCCTTATTTAATTGTTTGGAAGGGAATTAGGTCAACGCGTAGCAACAGTTGGGATGAGAGTATTATATTCATCACCAACATCCTGTTAAGGAACACTTTTATAAAATTATCTAGTTTAAATATAATAAACTAGCCAATGAGCTAGCCCCCAGCCGAAATAATTTTGATCATCATAATTTATTTTGCTTTACACTACTTTTTTTATTGATGTGTGGAAATCGCTCCTACCCGCTCGTTGAAGTCTCTTATGTAAATCTCGGGCATTTTGATGGTTTTTCAAATACTTGGGACTCTGAAGGTACTAGTGAAAGATATGCACCGATGATCAGAAAATTCAGCATAATAATACAGTGTGCTTCAGGAAGACACGGAGAAACTCTCGGGCGTGTTCTACTAGTAAAGTCCAAGAAAACGGTTTATATAAACATAGGTTCGTAAATGCTTCGTTTTCCAGTTTACCATAATTTTTTTACAAAATACCTAATATTTTTGTATGTATAAAAAAAATTATATACAGGGTGATTCAGTAAAGCGTAGCGGGCTATGCAGATTCAGATTCTACATGCAAAAATAAGTCGAAAATGTAGTATAACATTTTTTTGATTTCGGCTTAGTTTAGCCGTAATCCGCCATTTTGTTTTTTTGCAATTCTGGAAATAGATAAGATATCGAGTTCAAATTTGGAATAAGCATTTTATATGTTACGATTAACAAGTGTACCAAACACAAAGAATTTATTTTTATAATTTTCAAAATGGCGGCTGTTACAAATTTTTAACGTGGAATATCTTGAAAACCGTTAACTTTACAAAAAATATACAAGAGATAAAATATTTTCCTTTTTTTAACGACAGACACAATGCTTTTTTTGTAGTTTCAGTAGGTCAAAGGATAACCGAGTTATCGACAAAAAACTAAAAACAGAATTTCTTGGTAATTGTCTACAACAACCAAAATTAGCCTAAAACCATCATTTATTTTTAATTTTACAAATTTTTTAGTTATTTTTGTAGCGAGCTATGCACATTCAGATTTTAAATGCAAAAATAAGTCGAAAATGATGAACATTTTTTCCATTTCGGCTTAGTTTAGCATTAATCCGCCATTTTGTATTTTATTTTAAATAATTAATAACTCAAAAGCCTTTGGAGATATTCTTATGAAACTTGGTATACAATTTAAATCTATAGCTACAAACATTTTCCAAAAATATCTTTGATCAGACTCATCAAATATCAAAATGGCGGCCATTTAAAATTTTTAAAGTGAAATTCCATGAAAACCAGCTACTAAAACAAAATTTTACTAGACACTAAATTTGAAACCCTTTTCATTTCTGTTGAAGCCCTTTTTTAAATTGCTGCTGAACTTTACATAGTTAAATCATTAATTATAGTTGTAAACCAATGCTAACAATTAAGGTGTCTTTCAATTTGTAATAAAACGTAAATTAAAATTGAACAATTTTCAGTTTTTCTAGTCCCTAGTTTTAATGGAGTTTTTCTTTGAAATTGTTAAATGGCCGCCATTTTGATATTTATTAACCAATGTTTGCAATTAAAATGTCATTCGATTTGAAATGAAAAGAGTTTCAAATTTAGTGTCTAGTAAAATCTTGTTTTAGTAGCTGGTTTTCATGAAATTTCACTTTAAAATTTTTAAATGGCCGCCATTTTGAAAATTATAAAAATAAATTCTTTGTTGTTTGGTACACTTGCTAATCGTAACATATAAAATGCTTATTCCAAATTTGAACTCGATATCTTATCTATTTCCAGAGTTACAGTGAGTTTTTGTAAAAAAACAAAATGGCGGATTACGGCTAAACTAAGCCGAAATCGAAAAAATGTTATACTATATTTTCGACTTATTTTTGCATGTAGAATCTGAATCTGCATAGCCCTCTACTCTTTACTGAATCACCCTGTATATAATATACAGAGTGTCCAGTAATTACGGTATCAAACTTCGGGGAATGGTTCTATGGGTCAAAATAAGAAAAAAAGTTCATATAAACATAGGCCCAAAAACTCTTCGTTTCCCAGATATCCGCCATTTTGTTTTTTTGTACAAACTAATTTATATCTAGAGAACGGTTTGATCGATTGAGTTCAAACTTAGCATGAAGCTTAACCTAACAATGATACATCTCAGGACAAATAATCGATACTATCGAATCATGCGTTTCAAAATGGCGGCTGAAAATGTTAAACCTAAATAACTCAAAAACATTTTTAAATTTTAATGAAAAATGTCGACACTTTTTTTTGTAGTCCTTTTGATTCCCTAACGGATGGTGTAACTGTAAAAACAATCGGATGAAGGATAATAGTTAAGTCATGTGTAATAATTGGTTTTTTCAACCCGGCCTACTATACCAACACAGTAAACACAGCAACATGTAGGCCTACATTTGCTGTCATTATCTTATGCCAAGTTTGAACTCAATCAGTCAAACCGTCTCTAGATAAGAATTATTTTGTACAAAAAACAAAATGGCGGATATCTGGAAAACAAAGCTTTTTTTCTTATTTTGACCCATAGAACCATTCCCCGAAGTTTGATCCCGTAATTCCTGGACATCCTGTATATATTGTATGTATATTATAGGAAATATAGGCTATTGAACGCCAATTTTTTATATATATTTTTTACATCATTTACCCTTGTACAAAAAACAGAAACTTTTTTCAAATATTTTCAAAAATTGAGGGAATTAAATTTTTGAATGTGAAATACCTCGAAAACCGCTAACTTTACAAAACAAACCCTTTTTTAATATGTTTATTTGACTAAAAACTCGTAAGTTTTTATATTACTGACAAATACCAAGATACAAAATATTAAGTTTTTAGCCAATATCTCGGTTATCTTTTCAGTTACAGAAATAGTTTTTTTTTAAACCTGTATAACATGGCTCGATTAAAAGTGTTCCAACAACGACAATCTCCCTTTTTTATGTATGGCAATCGTTTCTGTACACGCGTTGAACTCTCTACGTAAATATCGGGCCTTTTGCTACTTAATCGTACTGAAAAAGTGTGATTAAATATATTCTAAAAACACAAAATGGCGTATTGTTTGAATAAGAGTCGTTTCAGAACCTCAGTGTATATCGAATGTTTTCCTTGTTTTTGTATGCGAACTATATGCTCTTGAAATTTGGCTACATAGTCAACAGACGCCCTGTACTGGACAAAACGTCTCCAAAATTTACTTTCTACGAAATTTTACATAGATAAAAATTGTTAACCACAGTCCACCATTTTGAAAACATCGCTCCTCGCCAACCACAGGAATTCGTTCGAAAATAAAAATGTGTTTTTCGTTTAAAAAAACAGGTGTTAATTATACCGGGGCAAAGGAAGCGCGCCCGTTACAAAAAATAAAGTCAATTTCGACTACGTGCAGTTGTACAAATTAAATGTACAGAAAAACACGATCGAGTTCGACTTTACGACTGTTGGAACACTTGCTAGTTTTTTCGAGATACAATTATTATACCTTATTTGGAGGTTATGTTGGAATAGTAAAGGAAATCCAGTGTTATTGACAGAGTCATCTTATAAGGGTTCGGAATTTTCCTTCGGTTACCCGACAAATCATTAACCTCGCAGTGTGTTTAGAGTTCACATTGAAATGATGTGCCTTCGTAATGACTTAATTACGGCATTAAGATAGATGTGCGAAGCACTCGGTGTTTCTTTATAGAATATGCTAAAGGCTATTTTAATTTTATTCGTTTACACAAGCTCGGGTGTTGGCGTGCGAAGCACGCAGTGTTCTTTATAAAATATGCTGGAGTTTGATTAAATATTTTTCGTCTATATTAGTTCAGATGTGGCGTGCGAAGCCCGCAATGATTCTTTGTGAAATATGCTCAAGAATATTTTAATTATTTTCGTGCGCAATAGCACAGGTGTTGGCATGCGAAGCACGCAGTGCTTTTACAATAAAATAGGCAAAAGGCTATTTCAATACTTTTTGTCCATAAAACCCTCTGAGGATGATGACTATGTCATCGAAATGTACATAAGGGTAACGTATTAAACATAACTTACA